>JARHVA010007008.1:537500-776312 GCA_037957365.1 Torreya grandis
CTCCATGTCATGTATAGGTAAAATACCTTCTTTTTAAATTTTAATTAAAAAATAAGCCTTAATTACTTTAATTTAGTCATTTTAAATCAATTTCCCTTATTTTTATCCTACTCATCCCTTTTATCCTTCACTCAATCATTTTGGGCCCTTCTAGCACTCTTTTAGCCACTTACATTCATTTTCATACTATTTTGGTCCTTTGGTCAATGTTAGTTTGACCAAAATTTCCTTATTTTTGACTTGGTTGACATAAAAATCTAAGTCAGCCCTCTTATTTTCCTCCCCTTAGTATTATTTTATCATAATTGAATTTTCTACTTATTTTGTACTCTATACTAATTTAATTGTGTATAAAATGTACTGGGTTGGCACATACCTACTCAGTCAATAGTATGGATTTTGTCATTTTTAAGCCTACTAGGTAGACGGGGTTGACCTAGTTAGTTTTTCCTATCGAGCTCTTAAATTTTGTAAAATAAGTTCCCTCTAGAATTTAATTACCCAAATTTCTAAAAATACACTTAAATCACTAGAATATTAAAAAACTAGCTTGAGATTCTTAGTTGCCTACCTATAGTACACCTATTACCACCTCTAGAGGTCACTCTTACCTAGCCTATCATCTCCTCACCATCCTAGCTTGTTTAATCTCTCAAAGATCCTTTTCTCTCCTTCACAAGTCAAAAATAATAAATAACTTTCACTTCATTTAAAAATCACTTTTCAAAATCTAAATCTTTTAATTATTTTTCGATAGATGCCTTGTTTTGCCTCTATCTTTGTTTTTACTCATCCATTTTTTGAACCATAAAATTTTCTAGAATCATGATGATGAACAAAATATTTTCCATTAACATATGCCTATTTTCCAAAAAAATTAATTTTTGGCTATTTTTTACACTAATTTCTAGAGGCTCACCTAATATTCTTCGCATTTGAGACCTTCATTTCTATTATAGTCTACTTATTTATCTACAACACTAAGGTAAGTAAAGGTATGTGTTTTTCAATTATATCCTTTCATTTATCTTATTTATTGCTTACTACATTTTACTCAGCATCAATTTTATGTGTTCTCATGTTCTATTTCTTGAAGCACCATCTCATGTTGCACTCATGTGACATGTGATGAGATTTGAGTGGGGCATATGTATACACATAATATTTTCAAACTATTATCAATTATTGACACTTTTTATCTTGCACATACCTTTCAAGTCTTAATCTCTCTGAGTGCATGCCTTAAGGGGTGTACCAGGAAAGGGGTTGGTAGACCATTGGTGGTTCACAGGATTGTTGTCCCTTTTTCCACTTGTCTCCTAAAACCATTAGAGCTAAGCTTGTTCTTCTTTATTGTACCCATTCTAGGAATTTTCTACATTTTATCCTCCTTTTTCCTCACCTAAATCCCTTTTTGTTATTAGTTTGTGATAGGTTGACTGGGTGGACATTATAGAGTTTCAAGATATTTTCACTATGAAATTAGGTTAGCCTTTGGCTGACCTAGTTCAGGACCTAGTGAATAATTATCTAAAATTGTGTTAGGTTGATTGCATTTCCCTTATCGATCAAGATTTTTGGAAATGTCAAGGATTAGATATGCCTATTAATCAGATTATTCTCTATCATTTATTGGGAATAAATGAAATAATAAGAGTGAATAAACATCTATTTATTGACCATTCTAATTGAGGAATAATGCTTATGGTTCCATACTTTCTTCGGAGATACAGATCTTATATTGTGAAGAATTATTTTTGATGTATTGATAGGTTTTGTAGCCTAGAGATGATTTGTCTTTGTCATCCTTACATACCATAAAAACCTCTTGCAAATCACCTTAGACAAGGGAGAGATTGAGGCTTGATAGGTTCATCTTGAAAGGTAAGTATTATTAACTTTATTTATCCTTTATAAGAGTAGATAGATATTAATTTGTGTTTGTCTTCCATGTATTAAGATTTCATGTACATTGATGTGAGAGTATGCTTTATATGCATGTTTAGTTTTATTGTTTCTAATCCCCACTTTGTACCACAAGCTTTGTTGAGAACTAGATTAGAATTACTTTACTTGTTATTAGTTTGCATGAAATATCAAAACCTAAGACCCCCTTAGGGTTATTAGGTGATTATGTTAGACTGGAGGCTTTGGAACCCTGCTTGGTATGGTTTTTTGTGATAAATGATTCCCTAATTAGGTCTAGTAGATCACCATATTGGTCATGTTCCTTTGTAACAAATGTGTTCCCAATCAGAAGTGTAGGTATGATCTATATTATATGAGTTAGGATTGATTTATAGACATGATGCATTTCTGATTGCATACAAAGAGCACATGCAAAATCATTTTAAATAAAAAAGAATGCTAAGAGACCACATATAAGGGACATGGTAAAATGTAATTCACATAAAATCACATAATAAGGATCAAAACTACAAACAAAAACATGTTAAAATGTCCACAATCCATAAAAAAGAATACACACAAAGCATGAACCAAATATGCAAACATGATAAACATGCATGGATATGTGAAATTGATCTACCGAGTCAATTGGTAGGATGAGTGTATTTATAAACTTAGGTATATTGTACTATATAAATGTGAAGGAAGTGAAAAAATATAGTAAAGTGCACCCAATGTATTGTAATATAATATGAACAAAAGGGATGGTCATAGAGTGTTAAAACCTATGTAAAATATGCCCCTAGTGAACTTGTTGTGGTATAGAAAAGTTTTAGAAGGTATGTGACTACTTTAGATCTAATAAAATAGAGCATATGTTCACTAGGACAATTTTGATGGAATGGGACAATAGTATAGTGCATTACTATTTGAAAAAGTGTAGTTTTATCTATGTATAATTTCTTGGTCTAAGATAATATAACCACCTAAAACTACATTTAGGATTCACAACTTGTTTTTTATATAACTCAATAAAGTATAATTATGAAATTAATTTTATATAAAATTATATATAAATAATTATTGCATATACTAATCACAAATTAACTAAATTAAATTAACTATACATATCATAGATAGGTCCCAATTTTTATAATTTTTTGGAATATTTTAAAATTAGTTATATTTTTATAAATTATTAAATATAAAATAAGCATTATATATAATTACTCCTATAAGATACTCACACTCAATATGTTCATTATCTAGCATAGGAATAATTACCTCTCATGAATGGAAAATATCATGGCACTATGATGGAACTAGTATCAATCAAAATATGAAAGTTGGTCTTGCTCTATAACATAAATTCCACTACAAATATAATAATTTATAGTATAATGTGTATGTTGCTTATAATTTTGAACTGTAAGATTCTTTAGAAATCATCATATAATATAGTGAAAATATACTTATGTTATTTGTGAACCACTCTTAATGACATGTAATATCAATCTAGGACATGCTAAAGTAGTGACTGGCTCTCTAGAATCTATAAGAAAATGCTATTTGAGTGGATTTCTAAGGATATGTATTAAGCATTAAATATATTGAGAGGGAGGGGTGAATCAGTATATTATATATCTTTTTACTTAATCTGATTTCTTTTCTTTAATCAGTTAATCACACATTTAAGATATGCAATTAAACTAAAACAATAATTTGCACCACACAAGAGAGAGAGAGAGACACCATATTTTTATGTGGAAACCCAAAGTGGGAAAAACCATGAAGAACAATCTCAAGTATATGAATGAGCACTAACTCAAAATACAAAGTTCACAAGCACTAACTTACAGGAGCACCAACCCCTTTGCCGATCACCAACAAAAAAACTATTTGTGATCACCAACCCACAATAGAACCAACCCCTTACAGATATTTTTGAGCACCAACCCATAGGAGAACCAACCCCTCTTGTGAATAAAACACAACTATCTCTCAATGTTACTTAACAAATGATATAATCCTACAATATCTCTTACTTTTCTCTCTTCAAAAACAAATGCAAACCATGTACTCTCTTGAATATTAAAAATGGCTTCTCAACCCTTTATTTATAGCTTTCCAAATGACCTTTGGCATTCACCCTTTGTGACCCTTCAATCCTCATGGAAAATGGTTCTAAACTTGCATGACCCTTCATATCCTTGCATTTGAAAAGTCATATGGTGAGCCTTAATAAGTAAAAGCATCATATCCTCGTTTGTATTTATCTTGGTGACTTTTCGTATTCCTTAAAGTGTCCCTTCATAGAAAAATTCAGCATACCTCTTTTGTCTTCACATGGTGACTCTTGAAATTCCTCAAGATGACTCTTCATGAGAAAATTTGTCCCATTCCTCTTTCATCTTTTACCCTGTGACTCTTTGATTTCTCCATGGGCCTTCTTTTGACTTATATGCAACCAAAAATATATTCATTAATATTAAATAAATATTAACACACATTAGCCAAGATATGAATATTAAAAACACCATTAAATTCAATAGGGCCTTTATCACTAATAATGCTAGACCTTTGACATCAATGACAATATTTCCAACAATCCCTCCTTTTGTCATTGATGGTAACCTCAAACTGAAACTGCCACATCCTAAAACTTGCACATACTACCATCTGAAAAACATACAATAGCTCCCCCTTAGTGAAGCAACCTTTACATGTTCCATGTACCTATTTCTTAACTTTTATCTATTAATATTCCCCTTTGACATCAATGGCAAAGGGCCTACCTAGAATTAACACTTAGCTCCCCCTTAACTGATGTTGAACCTCAATGGCAAGAAGTAAAAGAAATTACTCCCAACTTCTCTTGTAGATACTTAAATGTGTCTTTTGGTAGTGCCTTTGTGAAAATATCTACAATCTACTCTATAGTACTGATATATCCCATCTTAACTTATTGATCTACAACCTATTCTCTTAAGAAGTGATATCTAATGGGAATATTTTTTGTTATTAAATGCATCATTGGATTCTTTGAAATATTAATAGCACTTGTGTTATAAAAAAAATAGAAATAGGTTCATTATACTTTACCTTGATATACTCTAAATTTTACTTCATCTAAAGCACTTGAGTACAACATAATACCATTGAAATATATTTTTATTTAGCTATATAAAGTGATACTAAATATTTCTTCTTGTTTAGCCATGATACAAAGCTATTGCTAAGGAAGAAAGCTTCTCCACTTGTACTCTTTCTATCATCCAAGCACCCTACCTAATCTGAAACTGTATAAGCAACCAAAGTGAAATCTCTGCCATTAAATACCATAATCCAATGTCCCATTGATATATCTAAATATTCTCTTTACCAACTAAACATGACCATCTTTTGGAGCTGACTGATATTTTGCAACCATACCTACGACATACATGATGTCTAGCCTTGATGATGTTAAACATAAAAGACTACCAATCATATATCTATACAAAGATTGATCTATAATAGGTAAATCTTCATCCTTGCTCACCTTATTTTCTATACACATTGGTGTGCCAACTAGTGCACAATCCTCAAAACCAAAAATTTTCAACATTTCCTTAGCATATTTACTTTGAGACATGAAAATTCCTTTATCTGACTAAAATATTTGCAATCCTAATAAAAATGACAATTCTCAAAGCATAGACATCTCAAATTATTTTTGCATATTATCAAAAAATTATTTTATCATCTTTTCAATATTTCCTCCAAAAATGATTTCATCAACATATACCACACTAATTAGTTTATACTCACCTTCTATTTTGATGTAGAGATTACTATCAACAAATCTTCTCTTGAAACCTTGATCCTGTAGGTACTTACCAAGTCTTACGTACCAAGCTCTAGGAGCTTATTTCAATCCATACAATGCTTTATTTAATCTGCATACATGGATATTAATATTTGAGAGAATAAATCTCTTAGGATGCTCAATGTAGACCTCTTCTTCTATATTTCTATTCAGGAAGGCATATTTTACATCCATCTGAAACACTTTGAAAATTTTAAACACTGTATATGCAAGAAAGATTCTAATATCCTCTAACCTTTCCACTAGTGAAAATGTTTCTTTAAAATATATTCCCTCAATCTGAGCATATCTTTTACATACTAATCTTGCTTTATTTCTAGTCATTTCTCCATTTTTATTTAACTTATTTCTATAAACCCATTTTGTTCCTATCACATTGTGATCTTTTGGTCTAGGCACCGATTCCCAAGTATCATTTTTTTCTATCTAATTTAATTCTTCATCCATATCCTTAACCTAATGCTTATCATGTCTAACTTTTGAAAAAGTTCTAGGCTAAATTTTAGATAATAAAGAGAAATTAACTTGCTCAGATTCACTTACCATAATTCTTCTGGTGCGAATTCCTTCATTTATGTCCTTAATGATGTCACTTTCATTATGATTTCTATTAACATATTTGGATGGATTTTTGGTGTCCTTTTTCTCCTTCTTCTCATTTTCATCTAATTCTTCAAAATCTTCCTCTTCAATGATTTTATGAATGTCTAGTAGATCACTAATTCTTTGTGTTTTATCTTCTTCTATCCTAACACTTGCACTTTCAACAATTTTCTTATTTATTTTGTTATAACATTTATAATCTTTATTTTTTCAATAATAACCAAGAAATATACCTTCATCTATTTTGGATTCAAACTTACCAAGTTTTTTATTGGTTCTCTTTTTGAAGCATCTGCTACCAAAAACTCTGAAATAATCAACTATTATTAGTTTGTCTTTCCATAGCTCATAAGGAGTCTTATCACTATTGACTCTCAATAATTATCTATTGTAAATATACACTACTATAGCAACTACCTCTCTCCAATATTTATCTACTATCTTGAATTCATTTAGCATTATCCTCTCTATCTCCTAAACTATGCTATTTTTTTGTTCAACTACTCTATTTTACTGTGGAGTTCTAGCTACTGAATAATGTGTCTTTACTCCATAGTCTTCAAAAAAATCAATAAATTTATCTGACATGAATTCTTCTCCTTAATCTAATCTTATAACACTTAATCTATAAACTAGTTTCATCCTCAACTAATGCTTTGAATGCTTTAAAATGTTTGAAAGCTTCTAATTTTTTATTTAAAAACATCACCTAAGTCATAGGCAAAAAATTATCAATAAGCAACATGAAATATTTCTCACCTTGGGTAATTTGAACTCTCATATGTCCACATAGATCAGTATGAATGAGCTCTAACATCTAAGTGGTTAAGTACTCTTTTGTTTTTAACTACCTTCTGTCATGCTTCCAATGTTGACAAGGTTCATAAAGTGTGTCGAATGGCTTCGTAATCTTTGGAAGATTTCTGACTACTTGATTTTAAATTATTTTGATAAGATTTTCAAAGTTTATGTTCCACATTCTCTTGTACCATATCCAAAATTATTCAATCTGACTCAAGCATCATCTTTGACCTTTGATGTCTGATATCATATATAAATTATTGCTTCTTCTCTGAACATCTACAACCAACACATTTAAATATTTTCTTCTAATTTCACAACATTCTATATAAAACTTTAGTGTGTTCCCATAATCACACATTTGACTTACACTCAAAATATTATGCTTAAGACCTTCTACATATAAAATATTTTTAGTTTTAGTTCTACCATTATCCAAACTTAGTGTACCTTTTCTAGTAATTTTGGGAGTAGTATTGTCTTCAAATTGCACTATGCCACCATTGATCTTTTTCAAGGTTATGAAATTGCTCTTGTCTCTTTTCATGTTCCTCAAATATTCACTATCAATGAACCATGGCTTATCTTCATTTCTTGCATGTAAAGATGTCTGTACCAACATATATTTTTTAGGTTATTTCCTATACCATGAACCTATCTAAACTTTCTTCTTGATGAATGGAGCCAGCCTTATTACTCTTATTGGGTGAATATTTTGTCACCAAATAACTGATGGTAAAATAGGTATATCAACCTCAGCATAAGGATATTTATATGGCAAAATGTGCAAGTTTACCGCAACAAAATGAGATAAATCTCTCCTCTCATCAAGGGGAGGTTCCATATAAGGTAGGGGAGGTTCCCTGTAAACTACTATAACTAATATAAGTTGAAAATATACTCAAGGGTGGGATGACACCATCCATATCTCTTTTCTCAGAGATGATTCTCACAAGGACAAGGAGAAATCTTGTGTAATTACTGAAAGCATTTCTCTTCTTTCAGAAATGATATTCAAAACAACTAGAGGAAGACTTCCTAGGTACTAATGGTAACCATAAGAAACCCATGATAGCATAGTCTTTCATTGCTTCTCTCACTAAAATAGGATGCAAGGACATAGTAGGATGAAGCATAGCACAAAGTCTCCACCTCAAATACAACAAAGTGAAAGATTACGAAGGGTAATGGGAGCTCAAATTATCACCAATATATTTTATATTGAAACATAAAACAAATAGACTGAAGACAATGATGGTAGCATAAAGTCTCCCACATTTGGCTTTAGAACACCTTCTAGATTTCTTACACTAATTATTCTTATTTTATTAAATGGACAAGACTATATTTATGAAACAAACATAAGAAAAATTTCCTAGATAACACAATTTATTTCAACACAAAGTTTGAAAGGTCACTAGCTTTCTCATTCAAATAACAAAATATGATTAATAGTCTAATCTCAAAGTCTCAAGAATGCCTTTCAATCTAGGTAGAGTTTCACTTTTGATAATAGAGAGATCTCCTTTATACAAAATGGGAGATTACAATATATAACATTCCCAGAAAGACTTGGGTGCTTGTTTTCATGAAAACAACCCATGCTGAATTGAATGCCTTGAATATCTGTGAAAGGGCCATGTTGGAATAGGTCATTAGCCTTGACATTAGTGTTACAAAACATCTCAAATGTCTCCTCCTAGGCATGGGTTGTCTGGTCTTCTTTATGATGCTTACATGACTGTCCATTTGCCTTAATGTAGAAAAATAGGCTACGCCTTTGAATGTTTGCGCTCTTTGATATCCACTTGGTGGACTATTCCACCTAATGGAAATAAATCTCCTTCAAATATTTTTGAATTTCTTGTAGTTTTCCCTCTTTCCTATTGCATTTTGTCTCTTCCTGATGATTTGAGATCTCAATCTATCTTCTCACTTTTTGATGGCTACTTCTTTGGCTGGTCGTTGAGTTTGTTCCCAAGTCTGCATCTTTGAAAATCAATATATATTTCATTACCTTGAATTTGACATCTGTGGGCATGTCATTGGTCACTTGGTCACTTAAAATACTTTGAAACTTAAACCTTTGAACCTTTGGAGTGCATCAATTCAATAGTTCAATGGTTCAAAGTGGTTCAATGGTTGGTGGCTCAATGTTTTTTAAAGGGCCACGTTCACTCTCTTTTTCTTTTATTGAACCATTTGGTTGAACTTATTTCTAGAATGTTTTGTTTCTTTGATTCACTTGAAGCTTTTATTCACACATTGAACTTATTTGACCCTTTGAACCTTTGAACCTTTGAACCATTTTAATTCAAGGATCAATAGTTCAATCTATTTGTTTGAATCCTTTGAAGCTTTAAACTTTCTGGATCCTTTGAAGCTTCAAACTTTTTGGATCGTTTGAAGCTTCAAACTTTTTGGATCATTTTCCTTTTCCTTCAAACTCATTGAAATTTTGAACCTTTGAACCATTGAAATTTCAAGGTTCAATGGTTCAATGGTTCAATCTTAACTTTTCAAATCTTGTTATTCTTTTAAGTCCAATGAAGTCATTTGAACCTTTGAACTTGTTGAATCCTTCAAACTTGTTGAAATATTTGAAGTGGTTGAACTTATTTGAACTTTTTAAAGTGCTTAACTTTTTTTGAACCTTTGAAACTTTGAACCACTTTAAACCTTTGAACCACTCTAAGTTCAAAGGTTCATTGGCTTAATGATTCATTCCATTTGTTTGAAGCCCATCATTAAGTCTTTTGATTGAACCTCAGTGTTGAACCATACTTGAAATGCCTAAGTGTTTGGAACTTGTTTCTTTGTGAAAGCCCACCTATTGAACATGTGAGTTCCTTAGCTAAAAAAGCTTGAATAATTGAAAAACTTGAATTCTCTGAACATTTTTTTGAAAAAAGGAAAAGAGCATTTTGGTCCTACAAGACCAAAATAGTTGATATGTTGTCCACAAAAATAAGTGACATATTTTGGGAACAATAGCTGGCTCCAGTTGGGGAACTTCCATCAATTATAAAAACAATCGAAGGGAGTAGAATCTAGACTCTTTAGTGCCTTCATGTATGCCATTGGGATATAGAGTCATACTACCCAAAAAACAAGATGCCAAAAAATGAAAATGAACAACACAAAACAAACTAAAGACTATACATATGTACAATTGATCTTATCTAATAATTCAAGGATTGAAATTTTTTGGATGCTACCCATTATGAGGTAATGAAAAAGACATGCCATCTTGATACTTCAATAGGAAACTATTTTCACGATTGAACTGATGAATAGAAAATGGGCCTCTCTATAAGGAATCAAATTTCCCATGCATTTATTTTAGTTTTTTCCTCTTTTCCCATAATAGAACTTGATCTCCAATTTGGAAATCATGAATCTTTACTTTCTAGTCAAAGAGATTCTTTACCAGACTCTGATGATGTGTGGCAATACGGTCAACCACCATAGTTCACTGCTCATCTAGTTCAGTCAAGCACATGATCATTTTGTCAATGGAACTCTCAAATGTTGAATCTTCTATTACCTTTACTAACTTCAATGCTAATAATTCCAGGGTGATTGGTATCTTTACATTAAGACCATACAAAAGTTGGAATGGTGACATACCTATCACCCTCTTAGGTGTAATTCTATCTGCCCATAAGGTGTTAAACAATGCTTTATGCCAGGTTCTTTGATTGGCATCTACTAGCTTCCTAATAATGGTCACCAGGTTCTTGTTTCTTGATTCTGCTTGACCATTTCCTTGTGGATAATAGTCAAAGGAGTGAGAGAGGATAATCCCATAATTGTAGCAAAACTAGGTAATCTCATGAAAATATAAATAGTCTACATTGTCTGTTACAATTTTGGTTGGCCCTCCAAAGCAGGAGATGATACTTCCTTGAGAAAATTACATACTACTTCTGAGGTAGCATGCTTAGTTGGGATGGCTTCCACCCACTTGGTAAATTAGCCTATGGCTATAAGAACATACTCATGTCTAGTGCTTAAAGATGGGTTTACAGTGCCAATGAAATCAATACCCCACTGTTAAAATGGCTCTTTAATTACCACTGGCTTGAGAGGTAATTCATCCAATTTGGGTCTTCCAAAAAATTGTTGACATAGTTCACATCTACGTACCCATTTGTATGCATCTTGAAATAGAGTAGGCCAATAATACTTGGCTCATAGAATCTTATGAGTAGTCATAGGTGTAGAAAAGTGTCCTCTACAAGCTAAATTATGGAAGGACTCCAAAAGTTTGTTTTTTTGTACTTTATCCATGCAGCGAAGGAATACCCCATCAAGGTTCCTCTTATACAGACCATTGTCCCATAGGATAAAGTTGTCATTTTTCAAATTAATATTCCTCTTTAATTTATGAGATAGGTGAGTAGGACACTCACCATAGGTAAGGAAATGAGCAATATTTAAATACCACTCAATCATAGTGGTGACAAAGAGAACTTTTGGCATGTCTTCAACTTTTGTTTCTTCATGCCCTATTTCTTATGGTATGTTATCAGTAATTAATTGGTAGAGAACCCTTCCTCACATAATTTTCATTGGTTTTATGAACAATTCAAACTCTTAGATTTTAGCAATCTAATTGCCCCTTTTGGTTCCAAACTCCTGCTGAGTTAGTATGGACTTGACTATTGTATCAGGGACCAGAGCAACAATATGTGAGTTCAAGATGTAAAATTGGAAGTGCTTTACTTCCTTTACCACAACATAAGAATGCTTCTACATGTTTGATTACTTTATCTCATGAGCTTTGAGAGGATAACTGATAAAAGATATGGGAGATTCCACACCTTCTTTGTTCTGTTGAACCAAAATGGCTAAAAGTGTGTGTTGAAAAGCATAGTTATATATCATCAAGTCTTTGGCATAATCAAGAAAAATAAAAATTGGGGCATGGGCGATAGCTTCCTTGATGTATTGAAATGCTGACTTGCCTCCTTCCATCCAGCTAAAAGTGGCTTTGCCTTTTATCATATTGACAATGTGGTGAGTCTTTTTTGCAAATTCAGGAATGAACCTTTGTAAAAAATTTACCTTTCAAAAGAAAGATTAGACTACAGTCTTATTGGTAGGAAGAGCAAGCTCTTGAATGTATTTGACCCTTTCTAGGTTGATCTTTATGCCTTCTTAGGATATAGTGTGTCTGAGAAGTCTACATTTTGTAACACCAAAAATAGATTTCTTGGGATTAAGAGAAATACCATTCTACCTACATCACTCTAGCACTTGTTGTAGATGATGTAGATGATCAATAAAATGCTTGGAAAAGACAATAAAGTCATCAATATATATCACAATGAACTTCCCCATTTCATCTTTGAAATCAAGGTCCATTTCTCTCTAGAAGGTGGCACCAGCATTGATCAAGCCAAAAGGCATTTTGCGATATGCAAAGGTGCCCCAAGGTGTAGTGAAGGTAGTCTTATATTGGTATGATTATTTGACTTCTACTTGATTGTACCCTAAGAAACCATCTAACATTGATAACATTTCAGTGCTAGTCACCGTCTACAATAGCTGATCCATGATGGGTAGGGGATAGTTGTCTTTTAAAGATGATTGATTCAGATTTTTGTAATCAATACATAGGAAAATTTCTCCATTCTTCTTTCTCACAGGGACTATGTTTTCTATCCAGGTAGAATGATAAATTGGGAAAATAATTCTTGCTTTCATCATTTTCTATATCTCAGACAAAATCATGCCTGATATCTTAGGGTTGTACTACCTTTGCTTCTGCTTATGAGGAAATGACCCAATCTTGAGAGGAATTTCATGCTGGATTTCTTCAGGTCTGAGATATTTTAGATCATCATAAGAGTATGCCAAAACATCAAATTAATGGTGAAGTAGAGTGATAAATTTGATTTTTTCATTAGGGGTACAATAATTCCCAATATTGACCATTTTTGGATTGTCTTATGTACTCAAATTAATTTGATAAAAATCTTAGGAGGATTTTGAATCCATTTTATCTTCCTTGATAAACCTATCATGCTTGGCAAAAAGTTTCTCAAGAGAAACTAATCCTTTGGGAATTTTATTCTCTTTGAGCTAAAGGAACTCTTCATCAGCTTTTGAATTTGTTTCTAGAGATGATTCCCATAGTGGAGATTCACTGCCTTCAAAATGAATATTTTCAAAGCTATCCATCTATTCTAGAAAAGTAATGATTTAGTGTTTGCCATTGAACACCTACCAATGGTCAGCATTATCAAGTACACTTGGTCAAAAGACTAGTTTGATAGTGTACATATCCCTCTATGAAGAGATTAGCATCATCTTCTTAGTTAAACTTAGGTTGGAAAGATAAATTAGATTTAGTTTAAGATATCCAACTGCTGAGTTGGCTAGTGCTGCTTCAATGGCAAGCTTCCTCTATAGGGGAGGAAGACAATTTGGTTGCCCTTGATTTTTGGTAGCATTGCCTTGGTATGACTAATTGGGAAAAGTCCTTCTTGGTATATCTCATTATGAAGGAGGAGTAGACATCCCTTATGCCATTTGATTTTTGAGAGCTAGTAACTCATTTGCTAGCTTTTGCATCATAGGATTAGTGGTGCCTATAAAAAAATTCTCAAAAAATGAAGAAGATTTACTTCTGTTAGGATCTCTTACTATCTTTCCTACCAAGATAATATCATATTCAACCTTAGTGGCCAAATCCTAAGCTACAACAAGGTCTATGTGGCCAGCCCACCTCAACAAGAAACTCACTTCAAGAAGCTAAGAGTTTATGAAGAAACATTTGAGATTTTATGGTGTCAACCAATCAATTGTGGGAATCCTATTCCTCATCTTGTCAAATTTAGATATGAAGTCCCTCATAGGTTCATGAGGCTTCTTATTCATCTATGTGAGCTGAGTAATAGAGCACGTGCATCTTCTACAGGTTTGAACCTAGTTTCAAACTTGGCTTTGATGATGTTCTAGTCAGTCATAGTTTGGGCCTGTAGATGATAAAACTAGTCTGCAATAACATCTTATAATGTTTTTACAAATAGCTTGACTGCTATGTCCTCATACTCCATGTGTATCACACCACATGCTATGCGGAAGGCTGCAATATGTTCATCAGGGTGAACTTTCCCATCACCATAGAATTTAGAGAAATTCTTCCTTGAACTGTGAGGTAGTTTATGTAGAGGTGGAGTTAGATTTAGGAGACCAAAAGTGTTACCCAAGGGGCCTTGAGCTATCATTATATGACTATTGAAGGGAGGGATAAAAAATCTCTGAGGGGTATGTATGGACAAATCTCTACTACTAGAGGAAATAGAAGCTTTGCTTGGTAATAGAGATGTGATTTTATAGGAGGAAAACTCCTGGTTTGTTGAAGGTGAGATGGTGAAGGAAACAAATCAAAATGTCTTTACTATACCTACTTGAATATAGGTTCAACAATACCTTTAGTTCTCTAGCTTCACATATACGGTGGATCTACTAGAGTATAAAATGGAGAGGGCAAGAAGAACTGAAATTGCTTTAATTTGATGTTTGAGGCTTCAAAATGTGCATTCTTTCCCCAATGGAGACACCAAAAATTTGTTGGGAAAATAATTTATCACCAACTAACTGATAGAAAAATAGGTATATCAACCTCAGCATAAGGATATTTATATGAAAAAGTGTGTAGGTTTACCATAGAAAAATGAGATAAATCTCTCCTCTCATCAATGGGAGGTTCCCTATAGGGTAGGGGAGGTTCGTTGTAAACTACTATAACTAATATAAGCTGAAAATACACTCAGGGGTGGGATGACACCATCCATATCTCTTTTTCTAGAGATGATAATCACAAGGACAAGGAGAAATCCTAGGTAATTGTTGAAGGCATTTCACTTCTTTTAGAAATGATGTTAAAAAACTAGAGGAAGACTTCTTGGGTAGTAATGATAACCATAAGAAACCCATGAAAGCATAGTCTTTCATTGCTTCTCTCACTACAATAGGATGTAGGGGCATATTAGGATGAAGCATAGCACAAATTATCCACCTTAACTACAACAAAGTGAAAGATTACAAAGGGTAATGGGAGCTCAAAGTCTCACCAATATCCTTTATAATGAAACATGAAACAAACAAACTGAAGACAATGATGGAAGCACAAAGTCTCCCAAAGTTGGCTTTAGGACACCTTATAGATTACTTCCACTAATTTTGATTATTTGATCAAATGGACAATAATGTATCTAGGAAATAGACATAAGAATAATTTCCTAGATAACACAAGCTATTTCTACATAAAGTCTGAAAGGTCACTTGCTTTCTCATTCAAATAAAAAAATATTATTAATAGTCTAAAATCAAAGTCTCAAGAATTCCTTTCAATTTACGAGAGTTTCACTTCTGATAACAGAGAGATCTCCTTTATACAAAATGGGAGATTATAATATATAGCATTCCTAGAAAGACTTGGGCACTTGTTTTCATGAAAATGGCCCATGCTGAATTGAATGCCTTGAATATTTTTGAAAGGGCCATGATGAAATAGGTCATTGGCATTATGAAAAATCTCAAATGTCTCCTCCTAGGCATGGGTTTTTTGGTCTTCTTTATGATGCTTACATGGTTGTCCATTCACCTTTACTTAATGCAGAATAATAGGTCATGCCTTTTAATGTTCACACTCTCTGATGTCCACCTGGTGGACTGTTCCACCTATTAGAAATAACTCTCCTATATATATTTCTAAATTTCTTGTAGTTGTCCCTGTTTCCTATTGCATTTTGTCTCTTCCTGATGATTTGAGCTCTTAGGCCATCTTCTCACTTTTTTATGGCTCCTTCTTTGACTGGTCATTGAGTTTGTTCCCAGGTTTGCATCTTTGAAAATCAATGGATATTTCATTACCTTGAATTTGACATCCACATGGATGTCATTGGTCACTTGGTTGCTTGAACTAATTTTAACCTTGAACCTTTGAACCTTTAGAGTGCATTAGTTTAATGGTTCAATGGTTCAAAGTGGTTCAATGGTCGATAGTTTAATGTTTTGTAAAGGGCCACATTCGCTCTCTTTTTCTTCTATTGAACCATTTGGTTGAAGTTCTTTATAGAATCTTCCACTTCTTTGATTCTCTCAAAGATTTTTTTCACACTTTGAAATTCTTTGAACGTTTGAACCATTTCAGTTCAAGGTTCAATGGTTCAATCTATTTCTTTGAATCCTTTGAAGCTTCAAACTTTCTAGATCCTTTTCCTTTTCTGTCAAACTCATTAAACCTTTGAACCTTTGAACCATTGAAAGTTCAAGGCTCAATGGTTTAATGGTTCAATCTTAACTCTTTGAATCATTTTATTATTTTAAGTCCACCAAAGTTGTTTGAACCTTTGAACTTGCCGAAGTCTTCGAACTCATTAAACTCTTTAAAGCGGTTGAACTTATTTGAACTCTTTGAAGCATTTAAATATTATTGAACCTTTAAACCTTTAAAACACTTTAAACCTTTAAACCACTCTAATTTCATAGGTTCAATGGTTCATTACATTTGTTTGAATCCCATCATTAAGTCTTTTGATTAAACCTTGGCGTTGAACCATCCTTGAAATGCCTAAGTATTTGGAACTTGTTTCTTTGTGAAAGCCCCCTTGTTGAACTTGTGAGTTCTTTAGCTGAAAAATATTGAATAATTGAAAAAATTGGATGCTTAGAACCTTTTTTTGAAAAATGGAAAAGATCATGTTGGTCCTGCAAGACCAAAATAGTTGATATGTTGTCTACAAAAACAAGTGACAAATTTTGGGAACAACAACTCTAGTCCTTCTTAATTGACTTGAACACACTTCTATAGTACTAGGCTATGTGTCTGAAGTTATTACACTTGTAACATATTATGGGCTCTTCATTAAATCCTAGTAGAGGAACACAAGAGTTATGTCTTCTTCTTGACTCTACATGACTTTCCTTCTCTTTATTTTTGAAATTTTTAGCCCTTTTTCAACATTCTATTTTATTTTGACCATATCTATTACAATAAAAATATTAACCATAAAAATAGGACATGTTTGTGTATCTTTGTCATGATTTATTTTTGTAGCTCTATTCCCTCAAGCCTTCTTTATTTGAGATATCCTTTGTATTCTTAACTTCTTCCCTTTTTATTTTTTCTTTTGTAAGAGCTTCAACATAGATTTTTCCTTCTTCCTTATCTGTGAAAGTAGTAACCTCCTCTTTCTCTTTTTAAAATCCAATACCTATCTTATCTGACATTGATCTTTAATTTTATAATATCTTATTCAACATATTACTGCTATTCTCAAATTTTGAATCATTGGATGCTCTATCATTGATTACTTTATTTGTTTTCTCAAGATCATGCTTTTAAAGAAGCAATTTCAATAACATACCTTTCACATTCTTTACTTACTATTTTAAACCATGCTATTAGATCTTCTTCATTCTTCTTGGCTTCTTCAAAGTATGCCTGTAGATATTCAATTATTTCCTGTCACTCTTTTTCATTTTTTTTCGATCTGGAGCTTTAATCTTTGATTCTTCTTTTCAAGAGCTTTTAACTCTTCCAAGGCACAAATGATTTCTCCTTCTAGATTCACTTTGGCTTCAACTTGTTCTTCTTCTTGATCATCTATAATTTTTTCTTGTGGATGTATCTTCATGTATGGCCATGAATATAATCTCTTTTTCTTCTAAATCACTAACTCCACTATCTTTAGCTGAGATAAGATATTTAGAATATAAACTCTTCTTCTCAAATCCCTTCTTGAATTTAGCTCTGAAATTCTTCTTGTATGTAGACTTTCCTTCTTCACTGTCATCATTACCATTATTTGGGCATTTATCTATAAAATGTCCAATAATTTTATAATTAAAACATTTAAAAGGTAATTTTCTTTGATATTAACTTGTGCCCCTTTTTTGGCTTATGAATGAATAGTGATCCATTGTCATCTTCAACATCACTAGAACTATCACTTGATTCTTGAATCTTAGCCTTCTCTTTCTTTGATGTCTTGAAATAAATTTCTATCTTTAAGGGTTTATCTTACTTAGTTCACATCTCATATGCTGTAAGAATGCCATTAAGCTCATCCATATTTAGTTTGGCTAAATTCTTCATCTCTTCAATTGCTAAAACTTTTACATCATATCTCAATGGTAGAAATCTCAAAACCTTTTGAACCATAGTTGATTCTTCTAAATTTTCTCCAAGACCTTGAGTCTAATTAATTATTTGATCAACCTGCAAAAGATAACTTGCTATATTTTCTTCTTCTTCCATCTTCAAACTCTCATACTATCTTATAAAAGTCTAAATCTTAGCTTGTTGAAACTTTCCATCACCTTTCTAAATATTCTCAAGTTTTACCCAAGTTTCATTAGTAGATTTACATTGCATAACTTTAAAATTTTTTGATTCACATAAACCACATAAAATAGCATTTAAAGCTTTGTCATTATTTTCACTTGCCTTATTTTCTACCAAAGTAGTTACAAGTGTATGTGGCTCTTCATAGTCCTCCACCACTACTTTCCATATGTCTAATCTAAGGGCCATCAAATAAGTCTTCATCCTTATGCTCCAAAAAACATAGTTCATCCCATCAAACAAAGGTGCCTTATTTATAGAAAATCCTTCATGTGATCTAGCCATCATGCTTTCCTGATCTACCTTCAAGCTGTAAAACTTTTTCAAAAGGAACCTACTCTAATACCAATTTTTAAGGATGAAATATACTTAGAGGGGGGGTGAATCAGTATATTATATATATTTTTACTTAATCTAATTTATTTTCTTTAATAACGTAATCACACATTCAAGATATGTAATAAAAATGAAATAATAATTTGCACCACACAAGAGAGAGAGAGAAATACATCATATTTTTACGTGGAAACCCAAAGTGGGAAAAACTACATAGAATAATCTCAAGGATATAAATGAGCACCAACTCAAAATATAAAGTTCACAAGCACCAAATTATAGGATCACCAATCGCTTTGTTAAGCACCAACATATAAACTATTTATGAGCACCAACCCATAGGAGCACCAACCCCTTGTAAATATTTGTGAGCATTAACCCATAGGATCACCAACACCTCTTGTGTATAAAACACAACTATCTCTCAATGTTACTTACCTAACAAATGATATAACCCTACAATATCTCTTACTTTTCTCTCTTCAAAAACAAATGCAAACCATGCACTCTCTTGCATATTAAAAATGGCTTCTCAACTATTTATTTATAGCTTTCCAAATAACCTTTGGCATTCACCCTTTGTGACCCTTCAATCCTCATGGAAAATGGTTCTAAACTTGCATGACCCTTCGTATCTTTGCATTTGAAAAGTCATATGGTGAGTCTTAATAAGTAAAAGCATCATATCCTCTTTTCTATTTATCTTGGTGACTTTTCGTATTCCTTAAAGTGTCCCTTCATAGAAAAATGCAGCATACCTCTTTTGTCTTCACATGGTGACTCTTGAAATTCCTCAAGATGACTCTTCATGAGAAAATGTGTCCCATTCCTCTTTCATCTTTTACCCCATGACTCTTTGACTTCTCCATGGGCCCTCTTTCTACTTATATGCAACCAAAAAGATATTCATTAATATTAAATAAATATTAACACACATTATCCAAGATATGAATATTAAAAAAAACATTAAATGCAATGGGGCCTTTATCACCAATAATGCTAGACCTTTGACATCAATGATACTATTTCGAACAATAGGCATCTTTGGAATGTGGGAAAGTTGTTGATAAAATTTATTCATGGTTTAATCCTTTTTAGGTTAGTTTATATATATATATATATATATATATATTGTGTGTGTGTGTGTGTAGGAGTAATAACCTTATGTTGGATGGGGTATTCATATGGAATATCATAAACCATGATAACCTCATTAGAAAAAATGTATTTCAAACATTTATGTATATTAGAAGGTATTACATGAATACCATAAATCTAAGGGCATCTCAATAATATATCCAGGACTCCAAAACTAAGTACTAATATGAAATTGGTGTCCACGTGTGTTGGAACAACTTGTAGCCATAATTTTATCTCACCAATAGAACTCTAATCATGTTAATTGAATCCATTAATTATTACTATTGTCAGAAGTATATCCTTATCTATGTATGCAATATAAGGGAGAAGTATTATAGTGCACATATTTATACTTGAACCATTATCAACCATGACACTCTATATAAGTTGATGATAAATGTAAGGTTGAATGAATAAATATTGAAATTAAAAATCAACGTTGAATATATATAGCTCTAAAAATGGGACAAATGGTTTGGATGGACGTGAAGCATGGGATGTACTAATAGTTTTATTCAAAGGTTATTGTGCCTCTATATGAGGGTGAGAATAAATTAGTGTAGGATGTGCATTAAATTTGTAATTAACTAAGTTATATCTTGTTTCTTGAGCTATATTCTTAAGGAAAATATCACTTAATTTTTTCATTATTTGATTATCACTTGGTTTTGATTTTATACCTTCAGTAGATGTAACCACAATAGTGATATTCTTATCTATTAAATCCTATAATTTATGCCACAAGATAATTTAATCATTATTATTATTATTCCCCATGCTTCAAGAAAATCAAAAAAATAATTATAATTAAATCCTTTTGGAAGAGGTTTAATCACATAAAAAAATTTAATTAGAGGAGTGATATAAAGTTATATTATAATAAATTTTATAAAACCTTGTAGGGAGCTTCTATAAATTTGGTAAACTATCTTCTTGGATGAGAATATAATAAAATGCACAAAATAGGTTTTGAAACTACATTCATTATTACCTTTTGATCAATCTTATTTTAAATTAGTCTTACCTTTTACCTACTAGGATTCTTTGCATGATAAGTAGAAACTAGGTTGGTTACATACTTTAGCATATTCATTTCCAATAACTTAACCTCTCTTCCATTAACTATTAAACATACTATATTCTTGTAGAGGTGGAAGCAATTTATTTTTTAATATGTCTAACAATTACTCATTTTACATAGGATATCTCATCTTGGATAACATTGTATTTTATCATAATATATAATTTAATATATGCTTGTTGTATTATTGTTTGAGCTAAGAACCATGAGCCTATGAAATATTTTCACTTGCATTGATTGATAAAAGTGCAAAAAAAAAATATAACAAGTGATTTAATGAATGAAATAACTATTGTGGTAAATAATAAAAGCATATTCGATCATAATCTTTTAAACTTCTATGAAATAACTTGGTCAAAAATGTATTTTTAGATGCATTTTCCAAACATGATACATTGAATGATCTCAAATGTTTCTCAGGGTCTCCTTTTCCATCATACAATGTAAGCTTATGTACCAAAAAACTAATTAGTAAATGATATTCTAAAATATGTTGAGCCAACTAAGTATGCAATGAATTATATGAAGAAAGAGCATGATTAGGTTTCAAATAAATTTGTTCCATTTGTAAAACCTTAGTTTATAAATCCAAAATGTTTTGCATAAGGGATTTTACATCAACAATAGAATGTGTGTTAACCAAAGGTGGTTTAAAGAGTGGCTGAGTAGAGATTGAAATATTGATTTGTTTAAATCCCTATGCTATTCCCATGGTAGATGTTGGTATAAAAGTTATATTTAGTTATGTAGAGAAAGGAAGGAACTCATAGTAGTAGATGTCTCAGATGATTGACTAATGCTTGAATTTTTACTTCCAAATTAGTTTTCATGATTTTATGATAATCTTGAGGTTATTCACAAATTATTTGTCAAAAATTATTAAAATGTTTTATTTTATTAGTCTCTAATAATTCATCACTAAGAGATGGAATTACATATTGATGCTCATATTGAGAGTCAGTGTTGTCTTGATTATATTGTTCATGATCTAAAGTATTGTCATGAACTTATACTTATTAAATTCTTTCAAACTAAAGGTCTTGATATACCTTTATTCTTATCCATCTTAAGTCCCTTATCAAAATAAAATTGAGTGTGATCAAATTGGGTACCACTTAATCTAGAAATTATTATAAAATAGGTAGAAATAAATTTCTTAGATTGCATAAAATATGAAATATAAAATTGGAATATTGTTATGAACAAAGAGTTTATAAAATCTAAAAACCCTAATACAATAATTGGAATATAATCATGAATGGTTAGGGTTTTAGATATTCAATAAATAGATGAGTTCACTAATATTTTTTACCAAATTTAGTGATTAAGCTATGTTAAGCTAATTATGAAAAACTATTGTGAAAAAATAAAATGTACATAGTATGTAATAAATATATAAGACTAATTTAGAACTTACTATTTATGAAAATATGATAAAAGGGGTAAAATAATAAAGGAAAATAACTTAATTACCACTTAGATTTTATTAACTACAATAGTGATTGTATGATCATTTATGAGACTATGTGAGATGACTATGAATCAGGGTTAGGGCTCTCCTTGGATTTGGGTTAAGACCATGGTATTAAAAAAAAACACAACTTAAAATGTAATTTATAAGGAACACCAATGTCTATTAGGTTTATTATGCTTTATGTAAATTTAAACTAGTGTCCCTTATCTTGTAAATCCCATTTGTACAATTGAATCTATTTAATTTACTATGGGATCAATTATGTACCTTATTGTTCAATTGAACTGACAAGGAGGGATACATGAATAAAATAGGGGAAGGGGGTTATATTTTTAGGTTATGCCTCACCTTACCACACCATGTATTGATAAATACATAAACAACAATACTTTAATGAGGGATCAAATTCCATGTAGTATTCCCATGCTATAGTGGTGTGTGTGAAATATTAGTGTAATGTTATATGATAGTGAAATCATGGTGTAAGTATTTCTTCAAAAATGTATTGTGACCTTATATGTGTATTTAGACTTATCTTAGGGCTGCTTGGGCTATATGGACTCAGAACTAGGAAGATAGATTCTTTCATCTCAATGTTTAGTTAAAAAAATTATGGTGTTTATAATATGGAAACCTCTTGCCATCTTGTGAACAAATGAATGGAAAATATACTTATATAGTGGTATTATGAGAAATTACTTAAATGGGTAATGTAAAACATATGGGGTGACCTATAGAGTGAATATAAATTTGATGAACTACCTATTATTTAGGAGTATGAAACTAATAGCTTTAGACATTACCGGTGAGTAGGATTGTTGTGAAGGAGCTACCTTATATGAGTAACAAAGAAAGATAAATTAAAATTTTGGATGAGTCCAATAATTATTCTAGGATACTTATAATGAATAATATTAATATCAAATATCATAATTGTTTAAGTATAAGTATTATCTTCATAGATGTAGATGAATAATAGTTTTGAACCATGAAACTGAGCATAGGTTGAGTGTTGATAAGGAGTGGTCACAAATGTATCATTTTAAAATCAAATGTTTAATTTAGTCACTATACTTATTTATTATTTATTATTAAAACAAAAAAATATCCTTCCACAAGACATTATTTCATATTTTCTAAGGTATTTTATCTAAGAAACCTTTTTTCTTTTTATTCAAATAACAGATGGTATGATCCATGACATTTTTATATTTTCTTTCTCTTATATATGATATTGATAAATATATGTTTTTAAAACCACCTCCATAAACTCTTTAATGACATACATAATATTTTATTTTAATTATTCATTATTACCATCTCCATTTCTCTTTCCTCTCATCTTTGACATGCTCTCTAGACTAAAATAAAACATGTAAGCTCTTAAAATATAATTTTATTTACTTTACATTACTATTCATATAAGATGTAGATGATATTTTATGATTACATAGCACCTCAATCTTGTATGCTTATAAAACTCATGGCCCTAGTTGTTCCTCTTAGTTCCACACATGCCTTACTTTTATAAGCCTTGCATTTGATTTATCTTGTACCCCTTGGCCTATATATTATTTTGAAAAATCTTATATTGATGATAAAAATATACCATATTGATTAGAATTCCTATGATGTACTTATCTTACACCTCTGTAAGTTATGCGCATGTGTCTACTATCCTTATCTTTAGACACAAACATTCAAGTCAGATAGTAACATCAACGTTACTATCCTAACCTTACACAAGTGTCTAGTGCCATAAAGTCACCCAATTTTTAAATTAAAATTATTATAATGGTTAGCATAAGTGATTTAATGTGAGGTATCTCTTGATAGGGTTGGTATAAAAATAATATCAACCCTCATTTATTCCTCTCCTAGAAATCAAACCAAAAAAGTAGTCAAGAATAACTCAAATTACCAAAAGATTTCATATTTTTCCCTATCCTGATATCAATCAAATAAATATCCTAGACATAGGTTTAAATTACTAAAGGATCAGTCATAATATCATATTTTCTAAGCTAAAATATAGGTCATTATTGCATTTACTTTACACAATATATGATTCACACACAAGACAAAATGTAATTGAGAACTACATGAGTCTAAGGCACTCTTATAGAGTATTGGATATGTAGGCAACACCCTTTGACATCAAGGTCATTATGGGTTAGCTTGACATAATTTGCCCACTAATCGATTTCTCCCTAAGTTCACATTAAAGATACAAATTTAGGTTTTTTTTGTAGTCCATGATCTAGATTTGAATGCACTAGAGTGAAGGCAAAGCCAAATGCAAAAACATCTAGGTGGTCACATCCTATTTGAGCACATATTCCATATAGGACACTAACATCAAGATCATACACTAGTTTTGATACATTTATCCCAGACTAATGTGAGTGTCTAGAGAAGCAAAGGTACTAGATCTTGAATCTAACAATTGATCCTGAATTGTCTTCCCTCCTACTTCCCACCTATACAATATCCAAAATTGTGTTAATGCCATAAATAGATAATTATTTTATTTTATTTCATTTTTATATCTACCATATATGTACTTTACATTAATATCCTATCTCAATTTTATGAATTTAGCATATGGTACATCTTAGTTTAGCAGATTAATTGTCTTTTTATAGATCTGATATTCACCCTTGTGATCTATAATTTCTATATCCTTAACCCTAAACATTAAATAAAATCTAAATCCAAAATAGGGTTTAACATTTGGTGAACCCAACATGAACATTAAACCTTAGGTCAACTAGGTTTTATGATTTCTTTTCCTATTGCTTGTTATCATAAATATATGTGTAACATAGAGTGCTCTACAAAATTCATATGCCTCTCTTATCTATATACAAAGGGAAATGCAATTGATCTATTAACAAATCCTATATCAGAGAAGATAAATCTTACCTAAACTTTAGATTATAGGTAAATTAGATATTTGAGGTCATGACCAAGATGGATCTTTTAGACCTAACCAAGGGATCTCTTAAAATAATAACATTACTAGAGAGGGTTCCAAAGCCTCTATTAAAGTAACACCATACAATATCCCTAGTTAGGTCCTATGTTTTAATATTCATAAAGTAAATTACAAGTAAATACAAATATAATCTAGTGCTCACCAAATCTTGTGGCACAAAATTAGGGTTATTAAACATAAAATTAATCATACATAGTAAAATACTAATTAATCTATGTATAGGTAAAACCCTAATGTATGGAGAGAGAAATATATTTAAAAGACATTGATTATGACAATTATATTTACTAAAATATAGGAGTAAAGTTAGATATAATTACCTTTAAGATGAACTGATTGAGACACAATATCTCCCTTGTCCAAAGGTTCTTAGAAAGAGTTTGTTATGGTTTTTAAGGATCACTAAGAAAGGCCAAAGCATACAAGACTTTGCCACAAGAAAAGATTCTTATACAAGTATAAACCCTAAGCTATAACTCCTCAAGTAGAATGGTGAAATATTATATTGTAAAGAAGCACAAATTAATAATTATCTCTCAATGTCTTTAAAAAATTATTAAATGAATGTGTATATATAGTTGAATCTAACCCTAAAACTTTCCTAAAGTTTAGCTGATAGGGTCGACTCAATAGCATTATTAATAAAAAAATTAGGTCTTGGTATAGGTTATTGAGGGGCTGATCTAAACCCTAAATATGTTCTATCAATTATAATATTGGTGGATGGGGTTAGTAGTGTACCATAAAACATCAAAAAGGGTTTTTAGGCTTAAAAAGGGGTTAATGAAGATAGAAAATGGTTAGAGGATGGTGAAAAAGAAGAGATAAGGCCTAGCGAAGTTTTTAAGAGAAGGTTAAATTAATAGAAAGTTGTATTATAGGGGAAAAAAATCCTATGAAGCACCAATGGTATTCTTTCCCCTTTCTTAGTGAACCCTTTAAGGTATGCACTAATATGCAGTCTTGATGGGTTATTTCAAGGTAAATAATCAATAATTGATAAAGTTTTGAAAATATAATGTGTATACATATGCCCCACTTGTATCTCATCATATGTCATTTAGGTACACAATAGGGGATGGTGCTTCAAGAAAAGAACATAGTAACACACAATGCTAAAGTTAAATAAATTGCATTATTTTAAATCATAAAATAACTAAGTGTAATTGGATAAAAAAGAAATAACTAAAAATAAAAGTAATGTATGTGTACCTTGAATTACCTTTATTTTTGGATGGTTGTATTTTATGTTTTTATTTTGATGGTGGAGGGTGCAGAGATTGCTTTGGAGAAACCCAATTATATAAAAAGAAAGAGTAAAAATAAACAAAGTTAAGAAAGCCAAGATAAATGTAGTGTATAAGAAACATACTTGGAAAGTTCGAAAGCTAGGGTGATGAATACTAAGTTAGGACAAAATGACCAAGTCAAAATTTAGAATAAATTAGGTAACCAAAAGGTTAAGGCTAGTACTGATCAAAAAACTCAAACAAGTAAACCTTAAGTAAGAAAGGCAAACTCACCAAGTCAAACCAAGGATACATGTCAAGAATGTTAGTATAACATTAATTAAAAGAAATAATGATCCCAACATAAAAAAAATATGGACAAGTAAATGGTAAAATAACATTGATGAGTAATCAGTAACAATCCTTACTCAATCATCAATGGAAAAAGTGCATAAAAATGGAAAACAATAGTGGTGAGTGAGAAGGAACAAGCCAAGCTCACTCAAAAATATAAAAAAATAGATAAAAGTAGAAACATAATCAAGTGTCTAAAACAAAAGAGGTACAATGAATGAAAAATGGTAAAAGAAACCAAAGCAATTCTAAAAATTTAAAGCCATGGTGGAAAGAAAGTAATCCATAGTCACTCAAGCATGTTATTTTATTCTGAGAATAGATAAAACTAAAATAAAGTATTTATAACATGTCTTAAAAAAGCGAAGAAGAGGAAATATAGAATAGGAAAAATAGATTTAGAATCACACTTGCCTATTAAGGGGGGGGATGAAATGGGTGGAGGGGAAAATTAAGGAAAAAATAAAGTAAAGAAACTCTTTATCAATGTCAAGACAGTCAAATTAGGTCTATCAAAACAAGAGGACTTTTGACATTAAGGAATATGAATAACTTATCCTAGCTACATGAATCTTAGGTTACCAAATAAAGTATGAATATCATCCCATGAATACTATAAGCATGAAAAGTAAAATAGACATACCTTCCCAGAATATGTTCCCCATTCCTCAGGACCCCTCACAAAGATGTCAATATACTATGAAGATTGGGTACTTACATGAGAATGTAGGTATCACCATAGAGTTTTTTTGAATTATCCTATCCCAATCTACTAACCTACCATACCCTGATGCACCTTGGCTCTATCTTCAAGCAAACTATGGAGTTTGAGATTTTATTAGAGATAGGATATGTGATATTAATAATGTCTTTTGGTATGATTTTGACTTTTGACTTTGTATGTTGCATTTTATATCATTGCCTTTTATTTCCAATGAATTATATTTTAAATTTTTGATGCATTTTTCTATTCCTCCTCTAAATGGATTCAAAGAACCAAACATAGGTGTTAACGATGACTATCATTTTAAAACTCTAGACTTGGTTTCTTAGAAAGAGAACTAAGAGAACATGGTGTTTATGGGTCTTGTTAATTCAGATGTAATAAAAGTGTTATCTTGACTTCAACCTTGGTTTATCTAGAGTGGAATGAAAGGAGAGGAAATAGAGAGGAATGCAACATAAAATAATTTGAATTAGTTAAAATCACAAAAAATGTGATAAAGGTGAAAAAGGGATACAATTATAGTGAAGTGTGATTATTTATCATAAGAATGTTGAAAGGTGTAGGGAAACATAATAGAAATTTTTTTTGTGTAGGTCTTAAGTACAGAAGAATCAAAAGTTAAAGATGAGAATAAGGGATCATAAAATTGTAACCATTAATAAAACATTATATAAAATTAATACTAAATTAATTAAATATGGTGATTTTTAGAGGAAGGCCTAGTCTTATCCATTGTCTTACACTACAAATCATAAAAGAGAAACCCTAAGAGGGTGTAAAAAGCATGTGAAAATCAAAATAAATAAGAAATATGGTATTTACAAGGAAGACCTAGTCCTATCCATGGTCTTATAATACAATTTAGAAAAAGAGAAACCCAAAGAGGGTGCACAAAGCATGTGAAAAGTAAAAGAAATGAGAGAGATGGTATTTGTGAGGAAGGCATGGTCCTATCCTTGGTCTTACACTACAAATCCTAAAAACAAAAACCTAAGGGGTGAAAAATAATTTGGAAAGTAACAAGATGATAAAATTAATTCGTGTGGAAGGCTGGGTCCTATCCATGGTTTTACAATGTAATTCATGAGACTGAATAAACCAAAAGACCAAAAGAAGGGACTAAAGTTTGTGAAAAGATAAATTACTATTGAGGGTAAGACCCATGTAGATATCCTACAAAAAATTTATAGTTGGATAAAATATATAAATCATGATACTAAGGGTAAGGATTTAAGAAAAATACTTCTTTAAAAATTATGCATTAGTGGGCTCTTTGAAAATATTGACTTCATTAGTTGAAAGGCAATAGGCACTAGGACCAAGTATGTATTTTACTAAATAAGGGCCCCATCATTTTTGGGCATATTTTACATCTTTTTCGTAAGTGTAATATAATTCAAGAACAATATCACCAACATTAAAAGTGCATACTTTAACCATTTTATTATGTTGTTTCATGATGTAGGCATTGTATTGGCAGTTGTGTTGTAGAGCAAAAAGATAGTGTTCATGAAGAAGATAAGTAGCATGATGTTGAGATTCACATAATTATTCATTGGGTATGATATCATGAAGATATATATAGAGAGAGGTAAGATCAACTTATAATGGAATGATATATTTGAAACCATAAACTAGTGAGAATGGTGTTGCCCCAGTATCACTACATATGCTAGTGTGATATGCCCAAAGAGCAAGATAGAGATGAAGATGCCAATCTGTGTAGGTTTCATAGATTATATTTTGGATTATTTTATTAATAATTTTGTTAGTATCTTCATCTTTTCCATTGAATTTTAGATGGTAGGGTGTGGAATTTTTTTGATTGATTTGAAATTTAGCATAGAGTTATTTCACATCTTTATTTTTGAAATTACCACCATTATTAGAGATGATAGTATGACAAACTCAAAAGTGAAAAAATATTTAGTTGAGGATGAATCTATAAATGGTAATTCTAGTGATATTAATAATAGGCATTGATTCAACCCATTTGGTAAAATAATCAATATCCATGATGATAAATACATGCCCATCCTATGATCTCAGTAGTATGCCTATGAGATATAATCCCCACATTGAGAATGGAAAGGGAGAATCCATATTTTTGATCTTGGTTGGTGGAAAATATATGAGATAATCATGAAGTTGGTAAGAACTACACTTTTTAGTGAAATTTATGGTATCATTTTCAATATTAAGCCAAAAATATCCCATATGTAGTTATTTGCATGTTGTATCATGTTCACTATATTGACCATCACAAATGCCCCCATGTGCTTGTTCAAGGAGAGGAGGAACCTCTTATTTCATGATACAATGTTTTAGGGTACCTTAAATTTTGTAAAAATAAATGATGTTATATTGAAATACATATTTGAAATATTATTTGTAAATTTGAGTCTTTTCATGTGAATTCATGTTTGGAATATAGGTTTGATGCTAAAGGAATTTAATGATGAATTTGTACCATAGGTTGTTAGATGATGACAACCTTAATATGATATATAATTAAATCTTATGGTTTCATGAAAGATGGAGACTTTATTATTTGAATAATAAAGGTAGAATTAGTAATAACTTGGTGAAAATGAAATAATGATGTTGAATAAGTAATTGAATCAGCAAAAAAAATTGGATTTATAGGGATGCATTCAATGTAAAAGAATTGAATTTTTTGGCAAGGGTAGTGGATATTTAATGATAATAAATAAGGTTTTAACTTTTACATTTATAATAACCATTAAAATACTTAATAATGAGTTAGGAGTCACCCAAAGCATGCAAATATGTAATGTCTAAGTCAAGTGTTTCTTTCATACCTCAAATCAATGCTTCATATTCTACCTTGTTATTAGTAACATCAAATGTAAGTAGAAATGATAAAGGGATAACTTTACCAAGATGAATAGTGAGTATAAAACCTAAATCATATTCTTCAAAGCATTTGGTTCCATCAAAATGAAGGGTCCAAGTATCATCATGTAAATTAACATTGATTTTAGGTAGTTCTTTGATGACTACTTTAGATTTAGGAGTATCATGAAGGATAGAGGAATATTTTTTATTACATTATTCAAGATAAATAGTGAAATTATGGAATATTTGAGAGATATAACCTAATTAAGACCTTAAATATAGAGTATATTATCATTAGGGAGACTATCTTTAATGTGATCAGTTACATGTATGGAAGCTTTTGTGAGTTGGTCAGGGATGATTTATCATTTGACAAAATTTTGTTTAATAATTCAAAGATAAAATTCCATTATAAATACCATCCACTCACTAATTATATCTACAAGAATAAATGATTTAGATAAGAGGTGATGGAGTGGATCACAATGAATGATAACATAAGTTGTTTGATCATAATATAATGAGACAATCATGTTCTAATTTTATATAAAACTTTTCATAGTCAATGAGACCTTGACTAATATAATATTGGAATCCTCTCTTCTAGTATCATTTTATTGGGAAAGCATTGAACCAACTGATACTAGTGTGGAATAATTATATAAGATAAAAGGATGGTCATTAGAGGGTCAAAAAGAGTGGGTCCATGAAGCAAAGATTCTTTCATATTTTTAAATGCTTTCTAACAAGGATCCATCCATTCGAGAGCATTAAATTTTTTGAGAAGAGAATTAACATAATAAATGTGATAATCCATTTTAGGTGTGAATATCTAGAATGGAATGAGGGATAAGCATATTGATAATATCAATATCAAAATAAATACCATGAAGAGATACTAATAACCCTAATAATTTGACATATATGATGCCAAAAACACATTTGTATAGGTTTAGTCAAACTTTATATTTTATGAGGTGATTAAAGATGATAGCAATATCATAAATATTAATTTTGTGGATTTTAGACTTGGTATGAGGTCCTCCACATAGGTTTACATAATGTTATGGATAATATCTTGGAAAATGTGGGTCATGGCCTATAGATATGTAGCTTTAATTTTTTTAAGGATGAAGGACATTTTCACATAAAAATAAGTTGTCCATTCTATGGTGAATGTTGTTTTATGTTTATCTTTAGGGGCAATGTGAATTTTATTATAGCCCAAAAAACCATCCATAAGGGACAACATCTCATATCCAGTAGTGGAATTGACAATGGAATGTATGGAAGGTAAAGTGAAGTTGTCCTTGAGACAAGTAATATTGAGGTTACAAAAATTGATGCAAATACAAATGACCATGGTGAATTTTTTGTGAATAAGGATAATGTCTAATACCCATTCTGAATAGTCCATAGTTTTAATAAATTTGGCATCGATAAGTTTAATGATTTCCTTATGGTATAAATAGGAAACATTAGGGAAAATTTTATATTATATTTTCATATAGGTTTGACATTAGGATAGGTGATGATGTTTTGCACCAAAATAATCAAATTAATGTCAGGCATGTCCTCATAGGACCAAGTTAAAGTCTCATGATATTTATTAAATAATAAACTAAAGTTATCATGTTTAGTTGGTGTGATTTATTGAGAGACTATTATGGGTTGAGGGAATGATGGGGTGCCATATTTAATTCTTGTATTTTCATTATTGATCATAATATTCCCATCTTGGAAATTATATGGTGCATTAAGAAGAGAGGAAATGGGATTTATTTTAGGATCAATGATAGTGATGAAGTTGTTAAAATGAGGTTATTTTTGCTTCAAATTCCCTATTTTATGCTGTTTCAAAGGGAGTTGATGTTCTTTGGAATAGAGAAATTCAAGAATGGCTTCATCACTAGACAAATTGGGAAGAAGACCATAATACTCCAAATATATTGTGAGATAAATAATTTCATTGTTATGGTAGTCATATTTATAATGTATTTGGTGTACATATATGAATTTTTCATCGAGGGTGATATCATAAGTATGTGGAACTAGAAAATAAGTTTTATTCAATTCAATTGATATATCATTAGCATTAGTGATAAGGAGAGAATAGGAGAGAATGATTCGTTTGGTAAGATTTGTTTCACCACCAAAGAGGTATCAAGAAGTGGAGAATTAGTAGGAGGTACATGACCTTCAGGTGCTAACTTGAAATCTATTAAAATAGTATAAAAATCATGACTAAAATAATGCATTTGATCTAAATTTTTTATGATAATATTGAACATCCAAGTCTCATGATTGAGTTTGGGCCATGATGTAGTTAACATCATAAGTTTGGTAAATTGTACATGCTTATGATTCAGGAGGAAATTTGGAAGGTAAGATGCCTAAATATATAAATTTGCATGGAGAAATGATTTAAGGATCTTCAAATAATTTATCCACTCTATAATCATTGCATGTGAAGTCATCTTCAGTATAAGATTCTTATTGATCATTCCATGGAGGAGGGAAATTAGTGATAGCATTAATGAGAGGTATATTGTGATCATAAGGTAATAAAAAGGGAGTTATTCACTCTAAGATGTAAAGAGGTAGCTTGGTAGTGTTTCATGTATTTTACAAGTAATTGGGATCATCATCATCATCATAATCAATAAGAGTGACATGTAAATCTAGATTCTTGTTGATGAATTCAATTAAGGGGAAATTTTAATCATTAGAATAGTGTGAATTTGATATTGATATTTGGGACTTGGAAGTTGAATAATATATGGGTTAGGTTTGGCTTCATTTTTATACCTGTTTTCATTGTGAAGTAACTTGATACACTAGCTATTAGAAGAGGCAATAGCCATAATTCGATGAGTCCATGAGCATCTTAGGTGTATGCTATAAGATAAGGGTAAATCAAGGATCATAAAATTATTTTGTATAGTATTAGGTACAAAGGTAAGAGGGAGATAAATATAACCTTATGGATTTTGATTAGTTTTGTCAAATCCATGACATGTCAAACAAGTTTGTTTGAGATGATCTTTATTATAACTAGGTTATTAGATGAGCCAAAGAGATGTCATAATAACACCAGATCCTTTGTTTATTAATAATTTATGAATGAGGGTGGTATAAATGGATATTTTAATTAAGTTCAAATCATTGGCTCAAAATAAGATCTCGTTTTCTATCATGCCTTCTTAAAATAACTCTATGGAGATTTTTGAAGAAGGAGAAATGGACTCATTAGTATGCAGTTTAGTTGGTTGAGGCTCATGAGAATATGGTTCTTCTTCTAAAGTAGATGGATCTTCAATTATTAAATTTGTTACATGAGAAACTTACAGTGATAAGGAGGGACATGAACTAAATCCATAAGTGGAATTTTTCAAGGCATATAATTGAGTCCTTCTAATAAGTTCCAATGGGTTTTGAAGAAGAAGACACAACATGAGGCTTAGAAGATAAAATTGGTTTAAGTAGAAGAGAAGTATTTTGAGGTTCATAAGGAAGAGATGGTTCCTCATTGGTTTCCAAAGATAAGTGAGTAGTAGTATCTTTGAGAATTTTATCTTCCAAATATGGTTTTATTTCACTATGTTTTTATATTATATTATTTTTCTTTTGAAAACAAATAAAACTAAAAGAAAGGGAGAAGGTTTAGATGAACCTAGATGTAGTTTTTCACTCCATGATACAAATGATGTGAATAAATCCTCTTTGACTTGGGAGAAATGACCTATAATAAGAATGAGACAAGAAATGGGATTGATTAGTAATATTGGAGGGCGGATTGCCTAGCAAGTGTTAGATCCAAGAAGTAAAAGACTTCACTATAAGGTTGTCAATACAATTGTTTAACACATAAATTTATTCAAAATTCTAATAATAAATGATTACATAAAGGAATCAAAAGTAATCAATCACTATGTAATAAACTCTTTTAAATAGAAATGATTGATTTTAACATAATGACATTAACTTGTTCAAAAGAAATGTTAAAGTGCTTAAATGTGATTTATAAAATTAATTTTGAATCTTATGTTGTGATAGGGATCGATAAATAATATTTTGGATTAGGGTTGATAGGTTATTTAAACTTACTATATTTGTGAAAAATAATTATGTACAGATTGATGTCAGTCATTGGGTAATTGATGTCGACCAAGGGTAACCAATGCCAGTAAAGGGTGAACAATGACAGTCACTATGGGTTTATCATAGTTTTAAATTTGGGCAAATATGGAATTTGGGATAGTTACATAGGCTTATTTTCAGTTATTTGGAGGTTGTTTGATGGTCATAAAGATATAATGGAGTCTTAGAGATATCAAACACAAAGATTTATCAATCAAAATGGCTAAGAATGGTCAATGGGGATTTGGTAGAAAAGGGAGTTTTTGGAGTTGTAGAAATCTAACATAAAAGAGAGTGTGGGGAGAGAATAAAAGGGAGTGAAAGCAATAAACTACCAAAACCAAATAATTAAACTTATAAGAAGTACATGATACTTAGTTTTTATAGAGTTGCTAGCCTAGAGATGTCTTGAAGTTGAGTTTGAGATGGTTGGGAGTTTGGAACAAAATGGGCAGAGTAACGACACTTGATTCCTTAGTATTTAGGTGATGAAGTAATTTTTAATATCTAGACTAGTTCTCTAGTTCATTAAAAATATTGGATTTACACAAGAGTTTTGATTCTTTCTAAAAATGATTCAACCTCCTCAAATAAGGTCCTAGGGTAGCCTTGAGTAATCGATGTCAATCCTAGTTATCTAGTATCAATCAAGGGATGACTAACATTAGTCAAGGTGGAAATGGTCTAACTTGATAAAAATAGTGTTTTATACTTAATGTTGGCCATTATGACCATTATAAGTGGTCTAAGATCATTTAATGAAGCATGGTCGTGTAGGTAGAAATAGTATAGGAGGTTAGGACTTTAAATGTTAAGGTAATAAATGGTCTTAAGGCTAGGTGTTGCTAAATTATCCATGGGTTTAGTTAGGGTTAGGTTTAAATGGTATTTTATTAACTTAATTAATTAATTAATTTATCTAAATCTATGTGAGGGGTAAAAGGGTGTTTTAATGGGGTTAATAAATGTTCTAACCTAAGGGGGGACAAGGGGGTTAAAAATGTTTGCTTTCAACTTCTATAACTATTGGTGTAGTTTTATAGTGTCTACATTTTTCCCTTTTTATTGTGTAGGTTGCATAAACAAGATGAAAAATAAAAATGAATGATGAATTAGAAGGTTGGATGCCCCAAGTGCGGGATAAGGTGTTCCCCCTCAAACTAGGATACACTGAGGTGAAAATTTAGATGGGTGCACATTTGACTAGTGGTTAAGTGGGTGATAATATAGGTTTCATGGTTAGGCTTTGAAGCATAAAGGGAACATAAAATGTAATGAAGTGAAATGTCATAAACTAAATCAATATCAGGCTACTAAAATTGGTAAATAAGGTTGTACTTGGAAGAACAAGTGATAGGTGAACCAAGGCACATCATTAGGCATAGATGATATGGGTTGTACTTATAAATGTAAGTCTCTTAGGTAAGGTACTTTTATTATTAGGTAGCCAAAATTAGGGTGTGATTGAAAGAAGACTAAATGGGTGGTAGGTGTCATGATCCCATGTGGGCATGTTTTGATGCACCTAAATGGCTACACATAAAGTAGTGCATGTGTGTAAGGGTGTTAAACATGGAAAGGTAGGTAGCATGGTTAAATTGTCTAAAAAAATGGTGGTAAAAGATTTAAGAAGTTGTCAAGAGTGACCAAGGGGAAGCAAAGTCGATGACGTTGGAGGAAAAGATGGTAATCTCCATTTTCTAGTTGATGAACTATGTGTAATGTGTGGGGTTGGTATGTTGAAAAAGATACATTTTTGTTGAAAGGGGGACAAGTTTGGGGTAAGAGTTAAGAGGAAAACCCTAATATATTAGACTGATATCAGTCATTATAAGGTAGGATTGACCAATGTTGGTTAACTCAACCTAAGGGATGATCGAGATTAGTCATTAGCCAAACCTTAAAAAGGGGGTAGGTTACCAAAAGGTCAAATTGTTTATTGCATTAGTTATGATTCTTCTACTTGTTTTTAATTAAATGACTAATACTCAAGAAGATTCTCTAAATGATGGTTGAGTGAAATAGCTTAGTTGGCATAATGTAAGTGGGTGAGGAAAAAGTTTTGTCTATGGTAGGTTTAGGAGTGGTGTGGATAAGATGATTGGTGGGGTATTGTATGGAAATCAATGTGGAGAGAGAGGAGAGACCATGTAACTAGGTGGAGGACAAGCAATCATTGGAGGGAAAGCTAAAACCAAGAGGTAGTTACCACCATAGAGATGGATGTGAGACGAGGTGGGTAGTTTTATGTTTGGTTCCTTTTATTTATTTTATTTTTTCATAATTAGTTTGGTTTTGTAAAGGTGTGGGATAGATCTAGTATATAAAGTAGAGGGTAGGGTTATAAAGGTATTTGGGTAGGGTAAAAGAGATAGGGAAGGGCAAGGGGTTGGGTGGGAGGGAAAGTTAAATAAAAATACTATATGTAAAAAAAGAAAATAAATGAGAGAAAAATTCTTCACTTTTTTTTTGTATTATTTTCTTTTGATTTTGAAAACAAGTAAAATTAAAAGAAAGGGAGAATTTGTAGATGAACCTAGATGTAGTTGCATGCTCTTTGATCTAAATGATGTGAAGAATTCCTATTTGGCTTAGGAGGAATGACCTAAAATAAGAATGAGACTAAAAATGGGATTGATTAGTAAGATTGGGGGGTATATTTCCTAGTAAGTGCTAGATCCAATAAGTACAAGACTTCACTAGAAGGATATCAATCCTCTCATTTAACAAATCAATTTTTGAAAAATGATTGCAAAAAATTATTGCATATTAAGGAATGAAAATTACTCAATTACAATGTAATAAATGATTTTCAATATAAATTATTACTTTTAACAAAAATGACATTAAATTATTTAAAAGAAATGTTATAGTGCTAAAATGTGAGTCAAAAAATTTCTTTTGACTCTATGTTGTGACAGGGATTGAAAAACACTATTTTGGGTTAAGGTTGATGGTGATTTAAACTTGTTGTTTCTAGGAAAAATAATTACATAGAGACCAATGCCAGTCATTGGATAACTAATGTTGGTCAAGGGTAATTAATGCTGGTCACTGTGGGTTTGTCATAGTTCTAACTTTGGGCTAGTTGTATAGGGATTTTGTGGGATATTTGGAGGTTTTTTTTATGGTTATAAAGCTATAATAGAGACTTAGGAATGTAAAACATAGGGTTTTAATACTCCAAAGGCTGAGAATGGCTTAGTCAGGACTTGGTGGAAAAAGGGGTTTCCAAGTTGTAGAACTCCAACACAAAAGAGAGAGTGGAGGCAAGATTCAAAGGGGGTGGAAGTAATAAACTACCAAAACTAAATACTAAACTTCTAAAAATTATAGGATACTTAGCTATTGTGGATTTTTTGTCTTGGAGATGAATTAAAGTTAAGTGTGAGCTGATTCAGAGCCTATAACAAAATGGGTAGAGTAACAATGTTTAAATCATCAATTTTGAGGTGATGAAGTACTTCCTGATCTCTAGACTGATTCTTTAGTTCATTGGAAAGCTCAAATTTTCCCAATATTTTTTATTCTTACTTAAAATGATTCAACCTCGTAAGCAAAGGTCATATAGCACTTTTAAGTAACTAACATCAGTCTTAGTCGACTAGCATTGGTCGAGGGATGACCAGCATTGGTCAAGGTAGAAATAGTCTAAATTAGCAAAAATAGTGTTTTGTACTTAATTTTGGAAGTTAAGACCATTATAAGTGGTTTGATTTTGTTTAATTAGGCATGTTAATGTAGTTAGAGATAGTCTAGGAGGTTAGGAATTTAAATGCTAAGGTAGGAAATGGTCTTAAGGCTATGTGTCACTAAATTATCCATGGACTTGGTAAGGTGAGGTGTAAATGGTATTTTATTAACTTAATTAATTAATCTAAATGTATGTTAGGTTTAAAAGGGTTTTTTTGGGGGGTTAAGAAATGTTCTAACCCAAGGGGGGTAAAGGGGTCAAAAAAGTGTTCTTGTGACATCTAAAACAATTGGTGTGGTTTTCTAGTGTCTACATTTTGCCAATTTTTATTTAATAGGTTTTGTGAACAAGTTTCAAGACAAAAACATTATTCAGTGGAAGGTTGGATTCCCCTAGTGTGGGAGGAGGTGTTACCCATGAAACTGGGATGTGACGAGGTGAAAATGAAGTTGGGTATGGGTTTGATAGGTGGATAAGTGGGTGATAATGTCATAAACTATGCAGAGACAAGGTTACCATGGTTGAATGAAATAGGAAATAAGTTTTTACATAGAATAACAAGTGATAGGTGAACTAGGACACAAAGTTAGGTGTAGATGATATGGGTTGCACTTATAAACACAAGTCTTCTAGGTAAAGTATTCATTTTCATAGGGAACCAAAAGTAAGGTGTGATATTGAGAAGATGAAATGGGTTGAAGGTGTTGGGACTGTAAGTGGGCATGGTCCAATGTACCTATAAGGCTATGAACAAAGTAGTGCACATATGTAAGAGTATATATCATGGAAAGGTAGTTCACATGTTCAAATAGATCAATGAAAGGGTGACATAAAAAAATATTCTAATAGTAGCAAGAACAGTCTAGGTGAGGTAAAGTGGTTGCATGTGGGGAAGGAAAATAAGGTGATCTCAGGGTGGCGATGTTGGTATGTGAAAAGAGTAAATAAATGAGAAAAATGTTTAATCAATCATAATAAAAACACCTTAATTAATGTTTCAACAAGTAGTCATGATAAATAATAAGGAGACATGATGTTATTTCATTGGGATAGACTAAAATAGAAAGATGGATTGGCTTATGAACATGAGGCCCTTTCATGCTTTGCATTAACATTTGTTGGTATATTTCAGAAGTATCTTGATCACATAGTGTTAAGTAAACTCAAAATCCCTTGATTTTGATCGAGTAAAAAATGAAGATGGATGATAATGTAACCTTCTTATGGGGATGGCTTGCCCCTTTTGTAGGTGACCTAGGAACCATTATATATAAGTCCATGTCTTATTTTGGTGTAGATGATCAACATGGGAAGTATACTATTATTTTTTTGAAATATGAATAAAGATTTATTTGGGATACATAGTTTTCTTTTACTTTTTTGAATTTTTCCTATGGGTCTTTTGATACTTTAGTGGTTTGATAAGTTGGGGAAGTTGATCAATGCAGGAAGCTTCCTTGTGATTGCTTTGTTTTGATAAATGTTTAACGTAACCATCCTTCAAGGTAGTGATCTAAGTTTTGGATTTGTTTGATTTTGATAGTAGTCCTTTAAGGGAGCAGTCTATCTTTTCAATTCAATTCTAAGTTGGTATGGGCAGCTGTCTTTCAAGGGAGTAGTCTACAAATATTAGATATGACCCATAACATATTACATTTTTATTTGTTTTTTTTTTTTTTTTAGACATGGACCTGCTTATATAGGCCTAAGGTTTTCCTCTACAAGGGAAATACCATAACATAAGAGGGTTAAATAATGGGTGATAGGGTGTTTAAGACACAATAACCATGGGGGTCCATCCTATAATGGAGGAGAAGTATCCATGAGAATCATGCCATAGGTATATTTATGGTACCCATGTTTAGTATTTAGGCTAAAAATGTGATGGATAATCACATGATTCTTTACTTTAATTTATTGTCCTTAAACTAAGGAGATGGAGGTGATAATTTATAAAATAAGGGATGAGCTTAAGTTAGACACAAGGTGCTTTAGATCTTGCTTTAAAATAAGAATGATTGTAGATGCAAAGAATTGAAGGGATCAAGTTTTGATTTTCATTCAATGGAGGATAACTGGTAAGCTCCCAGCCCATACTTATGCGTGATGATAAATGGTCCAAGCCAATTGAAAGAAAAATTGCCCTACTTTCTTCTTTCCATGTTAGTTACATGTTGATTTTCCTTTAAGATGAGGTCATCAATATTTAATTCTCACACTTTTAGGTATTTTTTTATATGCATGTTTGATGCACTCTTAATAGACATGAAGATGGTTAAGTGCATCTAAATTATGCTCATCAAGTAACTCAAGTTGGGCTAGACATACTTGATGATAGTCTCTTTCCAAGATGATATATTTTAGGGATTTATGAAGAGAGGTAATTTTCATTTCAAGAGGCAAGGTAACCTAGCCTCTACACCATATACAAGTGAGAAATGGTTGGCACCTATAATGGTTTAAATGCTTGTTCAATATGCCCATAAGGCAAAAGGAATATGCAAGTGCCAATCCCTACAAGATTCATTGACCACTTTGGTTAGCATTTTATTAAGTGTTTGTTATAGGCTTAAACCTATCCATTAGCTTGTGGGTGGTATGGGGTCGAGAAACTTAACTTAATGCCAAAGGTGTCATAAATAATGCTTACTTTCTTATTTTTAAATGATTTTCCATTGTTGGTGATGATTTTATGAGGAACACCTAAGTGGAAGATGATATGATGATTAATGAAGTTGATAATTTTTTCAACTTTGGTTGAGATGAGGGGAATATCTTCCACCCATTTGGTGAAGTATTATATTGTATTTATGATAGAGTGATGTCTCTATGAAGAATGAGGTTTGATTTCACCAATGAGATCAAAACCCCACTGATAGAAGGGCCAAAAATCCTTAGAGATTGAAAGGCCATTATTGGGAACATGATGCAATTTGGCATGTTGTTGACACTTGACACACTTCTTGACATAATCAAAAGAGTCTTGGTTAAGAGTAGGCTAATATTAGCCAAGGAAAAGGATGTGTTTAGTGATAGATAAACCACTAAATTATCCTCTAAAAATTCCATCATGAGTTTATTTGATTACATGAGGGGTTTCTTGGTTTTAAAGGCACATAAAAATGAGACCATCAAAGCATCGCTTGTAAATAATTCCCCCTATTATGGTATAACAAGAATTACTCTATATAAAAGTTCATCTACCATTTTTAGATAGGTCAAGGGATGATGGCTAAGGTAAGGTAGTCAAATATTTGGTTATGCCAAATATCTGGTTAAGTTTCTTCCACATTATATATGGAAGGGAAGTCCTCTTTGGTGTAAGATGGTTTGTTATATTTCTAGATGGGATTTGTGAAGCAAGATAAGACATGGTATCAACGAACTTGTTTATTGATTGAGGAATGGCTTGGATGAGGTTATGATCAAATGATGTCAATAGTATATCTACTAGTTGTTTGTATTTTTCTATAACATAATTTTTACATTGGTAGGAAACATTGATTTGGTTGACCACAAGTTGGGAGTCACCAAAAATTTTGATCAATTTTACTCCTAAGGGTAAAGATATTTCGAGACATAAAACTTGAGACTCATACTTAACCATGTTATTGGTGCAATCAAAGTCAAGTTTGAAGGAAAAGGTAAAATTCTCACCTTCAAGAGGTATACGGATGATTTATGCACCCCCACCTTGTTGACATTTTGATCCGTCAAATAACATGGTCATTTGATAAGCAATGTCTTCTTGAGAGAGAGTCATAATGAACTCATCAAGAAATTCAAGGATAGAAGGTTGGTTGTCAGTTAAAGAGGCTTCACCTAATTTATTGGTAATGATTTTCCATTTGACTATCTTTTTTGAATAAACTCAAGGTCAAACTTAGCTAAAAGCATGATCCATGTAGCCATATGCTGATTTTGATATGGTTTAGAATGCATTTACTTTAGGGGGTTGGTGTTAGTGATGATAAGGGTTTTATGGTTAAGGAGGTAGTGATGAAGTTTGGAAGGCATAAACACTAAGTTGAGGCATAATTTATTGGTATTGGTATAGCTAGTCTCATACTCTAAAGTGTTTGAACTATATAATATACTACCTACTCCTTATGTTGATCACCAAGATGTGCGAGCATGGCTCCTAGGGAATGGTTTGTGGTAAAGATAGATAGATAGATAGATAGAAGGGCTAGTCATATTTTGGAAGAATAATAGTAGGTGGGGAAAGAAAGTATCTTTTGAGTGATTTAAAGGAATTTTGATAGCCTTTATTTTATATAAAGGATATGTCCTTCTTAAGGAGGTGATGAAAAGGTTGACATATATCATATAATTGAGAGATAAAATAACTAATGGATTAAAGCTTCCCATGTAAACTATGGAGTTGTTTTAAGGTTAGTTATAGGAGACATGTATAGGATTTCTTTAACTTTCGTGGGATCAACCTCTATCCCATGAAGATAAATTATGAAGTTGAGGAGTTTACCTAACATGACCCCAAATATGCATTTCTTTAGGTTGAGGCAAACATGGAAATAGATAAGGCATTGAAAGATGACCTTTAGGACTGATAAATGATCTTTAAAACATTTAGACTTACCAAGGAGGACATCTACATAGTCTTTCATGGTTTTGTTGATAAGGTCATCAAAGATGTAGGTCATGGCATGCTGATAGGTCACACTAACATTATTCAAACCAAATGGCATGACCCTATAGAAAAAGGTTCCTTATGGGGTGATGAAGGTGGCTTTGTGTTGATCTTATTGGGGAAATTAATATTTGGTTATATCTTGATAATCCATCCATAAGAGATAACATCTCATGACTGGTAGCTAGATCAATAAGCTAGTCAATGCTTAGCAAAGGAAAGTCATCTTTTAAACAAGCAAGGCTAAGGTCATGAAAATCCATGAAAATAAAAATTCCCTTTATATATTTAGTGATAGGAATGACATTAGAGACCCATTGGGGATAGTCAATGGGTTGGATGAAGTTGATGAATAAGAGACACTCAAGGTCTTCTTTAAAAATAAGGGCAATGTGAGGGTGAATCCTTCAAATCTTTTGCCTAACAGTCTTGGCATTGAGATTGGTGATGATGTTATGGATGACTATGGAAGGATCAATTCTCAGTATATCACTATAAGACCAAGTAAATTATATGCTATGGTCATGCAAGAAAGAAGATAAATGCTGATGCTCTAAAGAAACTAAATATTGGTCAATTTTGATTATGTGGGGGTTATCCTAAGTGCACAAGTTGATATCAATGGAAAATTCATTAAACATGGTCGATGTATGAGAAGGAAGGGATTTATGAAGATATGAATCTTAAACACCAAGATAGGTGAGAAGGTAACCATTATCTTGACACTAGATAATATTAATGGTAGGAGAATATTCTCCACCATCTCAAGATGAGTCATAGGAATGGTTCTAGTTTTTCCATCATTTTGATAGGTTAGGGATCTAACACCAATCATATTAAAAAAAGGAGCTATGAGGTATGGAACTAAGATCATCATATTTTAAAGAAGGATAGGTTGGTGATGATAGGTTTTCTTCCTCAATGATGGAGATAGAAGGTGGGTCGGTTGGTTCTTTTGGTTGGATGAATCCAAGACCATGTCATTCATGAGGATTTTGAGTTTTACATAGGAGAATATTGTATGGTCTATGTTCATATTAGTTTAAAATAAATCCTTTCCAAGCATACCAATGAAGGTAGGTTTGGGAAAAATTTGGTTTATCCAAGTAAAAAAATTGGAGGTGAACAATTTAATGAGAGATGAGGTATTAGAAGTTGAAGGTGGTTGATCAAGTCCCTCATAGATAAATTTGGTTTGTTAGTTGGGAGGATTGAAAGGGATGATGATTCCAATTTTAAAATCATACTTAGGATGTTGATCAATACTTCCATATTTTATAGGAGTAGGAAGGATATCTAGAGTCAATATGAGATATTATTTAAGAGAAAGACATTGGAATGTGGATTTCAAGGGGTTTTTCTTCGGGATTTGGGAGAAAGGTATGGTTGAGACAGTATAATCTTGGTTGATAGAGGATAAAATGGATACATATTTTAATTCAATGAGAACATAATTGGGGTGGTAAGTCATGTTGTATGAATTTATGGGACTAGGTTCACTTGGAATGACATGAACTTGACCCTCACATTCAAACTTGAGACACTTATGCAAAGTTGATGATACATAACCCATGGTTTGTATTTAAGGGCATCTAAGTAAAATGGTTTATTGAAACTCCACTTATAAAAATATAATATATTAGGGAGAGTTCAAGGGCCTAAACATATATGAAGGACAACCACTCGTAAGATAGTTTTCATTATGTCATTAAAATATTAGAGTACAGTAGTGGTTTTGGACATGATGTTCTTAGGAAGCTTAAGTTAATCATAGGAAAGAGATGAGATGATATTAATTATATTTTCCCCATCAATCATAACCCTTTTTATCCTAGTTTTATTGATATGGGTAGTGATGAATACGAGAAGATCTAGATCATCATGGTGGATAAGAGGTATCTCTAAATCTTGCAATGTGACGAAGGCTGATAACTAGAGGTTTCCAACAAGGGATGCTATAGGTTAAGGATCTTCAGGTTGAACTTCAATCATTTTAAAATCCTCCATCATATCTTGATGGTATTGGGGTAAGGTTTGGATCAACTCATACAAGGTCATCTTCATTGAGGTTTGGTGAATTTGTTTAAGAATTGACCTATGTATTAGTTTAAATGGGTTAGATTATGGTGTATCTAAGATAAAAATATTATTATTTGGTGAAGGTGATTGGGATGCTTCCATATAATAAGGGTACATGCAAAGGAAGGATACTTTGGATTTCCCTTTATCTATTTGGCTTTGTGATTGAGTGACTACATGAATGGTGTCAATTTGGAAGGTATGTGGGTTAGTAGGTTACTTTAATTCTTCCATACTCTTGGATGAGTGTTTGGAGATAGGTTTATGTGGGGTGGTATATTTAGGTTTTTATCTTGGATGTGGGATAATAATAATTTCTTCTATCAAAAGATCATCTCTATCACATAGCTTTTGGACTATGTCTTAAAGAGATTTACAGTTGTTTACATTATATCCAAGTGTCCTATGGTATACACATATTATGTTATCATTGAACCAATTTATTTTTGGGATAAGAGGGTTGAATGGATTTATGGGAGTTATGGTTATATATTAAGTTTGTATCAACCTTTGTAATATGGTAGAATAGGACTCTAACAATGGTGGTAAGTAGGTGGAAGTCTTTATTTTGACTATTGGGGTTGGTACCTTTTTAGGGGTAGATTTAATGATTATAGATTTAGTTTATGAAATGATTTTGGTAGATAGTTTTGAGGTTGAGGGTTTGGTATGGATGAGTGTAGGTGTGGATAGAAGAGGAGGTTGGACTTGTGGTTTTTTTTTGAGGACCTAGATTTTTCAACAAGGTGGAAATATGAGGACCTAAAATGGATGAGGGGTGTGGCCGTAGGATGGAAGGTAAAGTTGAAATCAAAGGTGAAATGGTTTTAAGTTTTTGAATCCTAGGTGGTTCAATCTTTATTATTAGTTTGGTTTGTGGATTTTTAGGTGGGATCAACTCTAGATTTAAGGGAGGATGGGTGAGATTTTGAGTTAAAAGGACACTTAGGTTCTTGATAGGTTTTAATGAGGTACTAGGGCTTGTTTTGTTTATTTTTGAAGGAGTTGGTTTGGGTTTGTTTAAATTTTGATATGTAGATGTATTTATTGGTTTGGTTGAGATAGTGGTGGTTACATCTATGTAGGTTGAAGGTTTGGTGGTTATTTGGTGACTAATTCTTGGTAAGGAATAGAAGCCAAAAATGGTGCCAAAGCATGGCCTAGTCAAGGTTTGGTTGTGACAACAATTATAGATTTTGGACCAACCTTAAGAATGGTTTATATGCAGGCTTGGATTCCCTAGTAGTAGTTTCTAAGGAGAGACTGAGTGGCTATACAAGTGGGATGGTCACGTTTTCTTTTTCTTTTGGTAAGGGTTCTAAGGAAATGGTGGATGATTCCCTTATAGAAGGAGTAAGTGGGATAATATATTATTTAGTTATAATTTCAAAAGGAAGGATATATAGTTCTAATTTGGATTAAAATGGCATGGGAGTGATGGCTTCCTCCTTCGTTATGATTTCTAAAGAAAGGATGGGTGATTCCACTATGGAAGTAAGTGGAGTAGGAGTGGTGTCTTATTCTTTTGTTATTCTTTCCAAATGAAGGATGGATAATTAAAATATATAATTAAGTGGAGGAGTGGTGGTTTATTCCTTTATTATCATTTCCAAATGAAGGATAGGTGATTCCACTATGGAAGAATGTTGAGAAGAAGTGGTGGTTTGGGTCATAGGTTCATCGATTATAAGGTCATTAAGAATAATGTTTACCATATGAACCTCATGTTTGTGGTATGTTTCCACATTTTAATTATAATTATTTAAAGAAGGTGGGTGGTTTTCAAATGGTTGATGTAAGATGTAAAGTTCTTAATCTGGGGGTACTTTTGAGTTATCCATTACAAGCTCACCTTTGTTAATCAAGTCTTGGACTATGTTTTAAAATGTTTTACATATATCAAAATTAAGCCCAATGACATGGTGTTAGTTGCATATCTAATTCTCCTTATACCAACTTGGTATAGGATGGGATGAATCCAATTATTGAGGGGGTTTGATTGGAGGAAGTTGTGTTATGGATGAATTCAATAATTTCTCCAAAATTGAAGTGTATTATGGATGATTTCAATAATTTATCCATAACTAAAGTGCAAGACTCCCCTAGCAGAGTATATTACTTTTATCTAAAGTGGTTTTGGGATTTAGTATTTTGGTTTAAAGAGGTGGATGGGTTGGATTGGTTGACCATCAATAGAGGATCCATTTTTTAGGATAATGGAATTGGATATTCCTTTGGATTTGGAATGGTTTGAAGGTTTAGAGGAAGCATCGATAGATTTGAAAATAGTATTCTTAATCCTAAGCTTAAGTTTACGCTCATCAATTTCTCAAATTTCTAATTTTCTAGCCATGGTAAACACCTTATCAAAAGTCCAACTTGTTTGAACATATAGGGTGGATGAGATGTGTTTATCACATGCCCAAGATAAAAATTCAAATAATTAGGGTTGGGGTAAGGAGAAGGAGAGTTGGTTGATTAACCCTCTCCAATGAGAAATGAAATTGGTAATGGATTTATCCTCAAATTATTAAATAGAATACAAATCTGTTATGGATACTTTCTTGGAGATATTGATGGAGAAGTGGTCTAATAAATTTTGAGCAAGTTGGGTGAAGTAAAAGAGGGAGTACCTAGTGATGGCACTATACCAGTCCAACATAGGTCCCACTAAGGACATGGGGAAGGTCTAGATTAGAAGAGCATCATCATAATAAATGAGATAGCATGAATGCCTAAATGCTCTTAGGTGCTATTAAGGATCTTCTTTACTTTGGAATTTCACAAATTTGGGAAGTTCCCATTGAGTGGGGTAAAGAAAAATTGGTATGGAAGGATGAATAGATTTTTTCCAAATTTGATTATATGACAAAATATTATGGGCTCCATAAATGGATGTTTTTAGAGTTATCATCTTGTCCATCAAAATTTTAAATAGGTCAATTTATGGTGCACCCCCATAATTATAGGTATGTGTTGTTGGGGTTGTGAGGGTAAAATATATTGCATGATAGAAGGTTGGTTAGAGGCCACATATTGGTAATTAGACATAAAAGTTTGGGAAGATGGAGAAGACATATATCCTTACAGGTTTGGGATATATTCTAGATTAGGGGCAATAGGTATTGATTGGGACATGGGCATGGTTGGACTAGTTGGTTAAAGGTGTGTAGTCACCCTGGTACTTATGGGTAGGAGATTGGATGGTATGGAAACCACTAAATTTTAGAATCAGGGTAGATGGTGTTAGATTTTGAGTGGGAAGAGGTAAGGAAACACTACTAGTGGAAGGCATCCCAATGGTAAGTGGTGCTTGAGCAGCCATAGGTTGGGTTTTAACTACATCGGAAGGGTTAGTGATGGGGTTGATATTAGTATAAGGTGATTGGGCATTGGTAGGTGGAAGAGAAGTTTGGTTTTGGGAAATAGTGGTTGAAGGGTTATTTGTAGAAAAGCAAGCTTGGGTCACCATGGATTGGGTAGTAGAGATGGTGGAAACTAAAGTATCACCCATAAGGTAAGTGGGCATGTCATAAGGTATTTCAATGGAAGGAACCAAAGTAAGGCCATGGTTAGTAATTATGATAAGATAGTGTTGGAGGGGCATGTGGTTATTATTAAGGTGGTTTGTGAAGTCCATATCTTCTCGAGAAAAGACCAAGGCATATCAGGACTCATAAAATGATTGGGAGAACTTTATGCATCTGAAGTGTGCTTCATGGATGAAAAAGAGGATGAAGGTGGGTGGTGAGGTGGGTTTTGGTTAGCTTTATCTCTAGCTTATTGTTGTTTCAAGACCATGTAATAAATGGTGGAGATTTTGGAATTTTGGTGGAAATAAAATTGCACACTCAAAAAGAGAGCAAAGAATAAAAATTTAAAGAAATCACACACATGCTAAGAGTAAGTTAGATCATATAGTTATTTTTATCTCACTTTTAGGCTTACACCTTAATTTTAAAATTTTATGAGACTCCACTTGGTTATTGAAATGGGTAATAGAATAAGAAGTCTATGGATGGTTTCATGTTTGTTTAGGATCAAAATAGATTTGTACTAGAATTAGTATGTGGACTAGTATTGGGTGCGCCCCTCACTTCACACACCACAACAATAAGGGTATCGCGTACTTTACCAATATATACCAAATTACTAGATTTTATAATCATCTATTGTACTAAGTTGGTTCTCCCTTTGGTGGTGAAATCCAAGTAGGATTATCAATATGAAGGTTATTGCTAGGAAATGAAATCCTAGTCAGTTCCCTTAGGTCAATGTTTGATGAATTAATAGTCTACATGGTTTGGAATGTGTATGAAAGAAGTGATTGCTACAATTGATTTATTATTTAGTTAAGTTATGTGATTTAATCATGTAATCAATCAATGGATGAAGGTTTATTTTAAACCCAAAAGGAAATTTTAATTTATTTGAATTAGTACAAAACAAATAAAATGCACCTAATTGGAGAATGAGAATGCAAGTCCTATCCTAGGATGAATGCCTTTTCACTTTTTAGAAATAAAGGAAAATGAATGATTTTGCCTTTTATAAAAAAGTAAATAAAACAAGTACGTGCTTTTTATTTTGAAAAGAAGAAAGTGAAAGTTAAAATTTTCAATTTATAAATGAAGAAAATAATATTTTAGTTTGAGAAACAAAGAAGTGCAATGAATGATTATTTCACTGCTGCAACTAGAATGTTCTAAAATAATTATGAACCCAATAAGACTCTAGGGTCCCACTAGGCATGCTAGAATGTTTCACTATTTATTTAATTATTTTATTTTGATTTTGAAAAAAAGTAAAAATAAAAAAAGGTGTAGAAGAACTTGGATGTAGTTGCACACTCTATGATCTAGACATTGTGAAGAATTCCTCTTTGGCTTATGAGGAATGACCTAAAATAAGAATGAGACTAGAAATGGGATTGATTAATAATATTAGAGGGTGGATTGCCTAGCAAGTGATAGATCTAAGAAGTACAATACTTCACTAAAACGTTGTCAATCCACTTGTTTAACAAATCAAGTTCTAAAAAATACTAATAAGAAATGAATACATAAAGGAATGAAAAGTACTCAATTGCAATGTAATAAATGCTTTTCAAGATAAATGATTACTTTTAACAAAATGGAATTAACTTGTTTAAAAGAAATGTTAAATTTCTAAAATGTGATTAAGAAAATTGCTTTTGACTCTATGATAGGGATTGAAAAACAAGATTTTGGGTTTGGGTTGATAGGTTATTTCAACTTGTTATTTTTGGGAAAAATAATTACATAGAGACTAATATCAGTGATTCGGTAATTGATTCTAGTTAAGGGTAATCAATGTTGGTCAAGGGTGATTGATGTCTATCACTAAAGGTTTGTCATAATTTTGACTCTGGGCAAAAATGGACTTTAAGCTAGTTGTAGAGGGGTTTTGTGGGTTATTTGGAGGTTGGTTGATGGTTGAAAATATATAATGGATTCTTAGAGATATGAATCATAAAGATTTAACACTTAAGTGGCTAGGATTGATAAGTGGGGATTTGGTGGAAAAGGTAGTGTTTGGAGTTACAAAACTCCAACACAAATGAGAGTGTGGGAAGAGACTAAAAGGGATTGAAATTAATAAAATACCAAAACCAAATAATTTAACTTATAACAAGTAAAAGCTACTTATCTATTACAGATTTCCTAGCCTAGAGATGTCTTCAAGTTGAGTGTGAGCTGATTAGGAGCATGGACCAAAATGGATAGAGTAATGATGCTTGATTTCTTAGTATTAAGGCGATGAAGCACTTCTTGATCTCTAGAATAGTTCTCTAGTTCACTAAAAAGATAGGATACACACAAGATTTTTTTTTCTTGATAAAAATTATTCAAACTCCTAAGCAAGGGTCATGGGGTAACCTTAAATAACTAATGTTGTTCCTAGTCAACTAACATCAGTCAAGGGATGACTGAAATTGATCAATGTGTTAATGATCTAACTTGTCAAAAAAAGTTTTTTGCACTTAATTTTGGCTATTAAGACCACTAGAAGTGGTCTGAGCTCATTTAATGAATCATGTTCATTTAGGTAGAAATAGTCTAGGAGGTTAGAAATTTAAATGCAAAGGTAGGAAATGGTCTTAAGGCGAGGTGTCATTAATTTATCCATGGGGTTAGTTAGGGTGCAGTGTAGATGGTATTTTATAACTTAATTAATTTATTTATTTATAAAAATGTATGTGAGGGGTAAAAGGGTATTTTAAGGGGTGGGGTTAAGAACTATTCTAACCCAAGGGTGTTGAAAGAATGTGCTTGTGACATCTAGAACTATTGGTGTGGTTTTTTAGTGTCTACATGTTTCTTAGGTTTGGTGATAGGATTTTTGTGGACTAGTTTATTTTAATAATTAACCCTAATTGCATTGGCATATTAAGAATTGGTGTAATGTTGGTCATAATAGGCATCAATTGCATAAAAATCCTTGTTGGCTTGTTGGGTGCTAGATGTGGAAATAGATTTTTGGTTATTAGAATCAACTATGGAAGCTTGATTATTTTGAGAAGCATGGAGGTAATCTTGATGATGGATTTGAATCATGGATTCATGATTGAATGAATCACCCAACATATAGGAGAAAAAAAAATTAAGCCTTCTACATATTTCAAGGGAATAACCTATGTCAACATGGAACCAAAATAATTTATTAGGGTCTTACCATTTGGGGGGGTTATTGGGGTAAGTAAATGGTTTAGAGGGTGCTAAAACTTGTTTCATTTATTGCATAATTTATGGCATGTGAGAAGGTTAGGGATTGTCAGCTTTCGTTACTCTTAGTTTGGGTTAAGGAGGATTAATGGTTATTGCATCAGTTAAATGTTGAAAATGCCTTTTAATGATTTTAGTATTAGGTTAAAACTATTTCATTAAGAAGTCTTAATGCTTAGCTTGATCAAGAGCTCAATTTAATGTTTGGGGATTATTTAAACCTTGTATTGGAGTGAAGGTGCCAATGTTATTATAAAAATTTTAAACAATTTATCATTAGTCATGTTGTGATCATCCTTGTGAGCCCAATATTTCTATTTTTAAATAAAATCATGAGTTTATTCATTGGGAGAATGCTTAGAGTTGACGAAATGGTTAAGGAAAATTTTGGGAAGATCATTATGTTGAAACTCTTTAACTAGAAGATTGACTAAATCCTCTAGTTTCTATATGGAATGTTGGGTAAGGTGATTATACCATTCTAATACATCAGGGATGAAATTTTTAACTAAAATTTTAGTTATGTAAAAAGTATTAGTTTGGATTCACTCCTTGTAAATATTTTTGAATTCCTTAAGAAAATATGTAGGGTCATTGGTCCCATGATAATTAATAGTTGGAGATATGTTATCAATATCAATAGAAATAATGAAAGGGACCAAAGGCTTGCTTTGTATGTGTTGTAGCATCTTATTATGAATTATATGTTAGGGGATGACATTCCCCATGGCATCTGTAAGAGGTGGAGGAATAAAATTTTGATTGTTTTGAGGGATAAGAATGGGAGGTTGATTAACCATGTTGATCAAATGATGTTGTAGTTGTATAATTTAGGAGATGTTATATGTTTTCATTATATTCATTTGTTATACTATCTAAGCAAGAATATAAGTGGTATCAATTGATGGGTTATTTTTTGTAGGAGGATTCCATGAATTGGTGTTAGAGGGAGGATTATTGGTTGGTATATTTATTATGGGGTTATTAGATAAGATTATGTTAATTTCCCCTTCATTGTCATGAGATGTTTGAAGATGGGAATTGTCTTGATAGGTATGAAAAGGATATAATCCACTAATATCATCTTGTGGAGTGATTTTAACCATGTTATAATCTAAAGATGAATTAGGAAAAGAGGTAATCCAAGTGTGAGGATCCTCTTGGGAAGTAAAGACAAGAAGAAAAGAACACCCCATATAGTGTCTAAATGTATTTAGGTTATTCAACAAGATTTTTATAGGGATTTCATGATGCTTGAAGAAATAATATGAGTTTAGGGAATAAGAATGAAACACAGGGATAAAGTTATCCATATAGAGAATAGTGTCGACCAATAGGTACAAAGATAACTAGATCGATAGAGTAAGTGAACAAGATTCACAAAATAAGAAAATAAGAGAACACACTCAATCTTGTCAAGTGTGTACTATAAGGGAAGAAATTGAAACATGATAAAAAGAGTACACATTTGTATGGATTGAAAATGTATTTTTGGATAGGGAACATGATAAGAAAATTAGGAGATACAATCATAAAGGTTGAATGTGTACAACTTACACAAGGGATGAATGGGACAATAAGGATACACAGTTAGATAGGTCAACTATGTACTATAAACAAACAAGCTAAATAGTCTATATGAGATTGTATTGACCAAAATAATAGTGATGTGAAATAGAGAAAGTTTTTACAAGATAATTTTAAGGAAAATGATATTAAACACATAAGAAAATGGATCAATGGGACTGATCCAATTGGAACACACACCAAAAACCTTGCACCAATGATACTTGATGCAAGCTTTTGAATACAACATACAATGACTAAAAATTAATCAACAACTAGAAAGTAAAATTCTAACTAACTAGTCATTCTAAGTGTTATTAAGTGATAATGAAGTTTAATTATAATGTGATTAGAAATTTTTCTACAATAAGGAATTAAAAGTAATCTAAGGCTAGTTTCAAGACATTTAAACTGAAAGGGATTTGTATTGGAGATGGTACTAGCTTGGTACTAGGGCCTACCATCTCACTTCATAATCCTATAATGATAAGGGTGTTGGGAGATTTTACAATATATACCATCAACCACATGTTTATAATTTGCCATAAAACAAATTTGGCTTCCCCTTTGGTGATGAAATCCAAGTAGGTATACCTTGGGAAGACAAATGTTTAATTTGTTTTGAATGAAAATTGATTTGGTAGTGTGCGCAAAAGAGAAAAATAGTGTGAATAAAATGGTAATTTAAAAACCCACATATTTAATCTATGTTTTTTACTATAAGCATGAAATCAAGCTAAAAATAAATGTGAATTAATTAATAACAAATATAGGTTAATTCATTGATTGAGAAGACTATAGAACCAGACAGGTGATATTGTATGAAAATAGTGAAGAATAGAGTTGGATGGGTCTCTAATATTTTTAATAAATAAGATATATAAGAATATAGTTGAACATGTCAACTACGTATTTTATATGGAAAACAAACTATAGGATTGTGTCGAATAGATCGGCTCAATTGGTTATAGAGATGTAGTTTTATAGACTGCAAACTTGTGAAAAAATGAAATGATAGAGAGAAATAGATAAATGAACCTTGATGGGCTTGAATATGTTTAGATAGAAATTTTTTATGTTGTGATGCTCAAATGTTTATTCAAAATTATGCTAACTGGGTCAACTAGTTTAATGGAGTTTACAAAACTTGTATGTTGAAAAAGAAGTTACAAATAGAATTGATTGGATCAACTATGTTTATAGACCTATCTATTGACAAAAGAGAATTGTAGATAGATTCAACTAGTTTGACTACGTATGTGAATCTAAACCTAAATAATAATACTATGATGAACTAGTCTATCTAGTAACTTGTATTTGGAAAAGAGCTATATAGATAAAACATAGTCATTTTAGAGGTATTATGTGTTAAACCTATGTGTATAATGTTAGAACTATATTGACTAACTTAATATAGTACTAAAAATATAAGAAAATATAGTATGATGATAAAATTAAAGAATGAAAGAAAACCTATAAGAGTTTGATTCCCATTGACTTCACCAAAATGTATGTAAAGGGAAATGTAACTGGTCTACTAATCAATCCTAGCTTACACAATATAAATCCTAATTATATTTCTAATTGTTGATACATTATATATTTAGGTTCATGACTGAGATGGATCTATTAGACCTAACCAAGGGATCTCATACCATAATAACATCACTATAGAGGGTTCCAAAGCCTCTACTGAAACAACACCATGTAATAATCATAGCTAGGTCTTATGTTTTCATATTCACAAAGTAAATAAAAATATAATCTAGTGCTCACCAAATCTTGTGGCACAAAATGGGGGTTAGTAAAAATAAAATTAAACATGCATGAGAAAATCCTAATTAAGCTATGTATAAGTAAAACCCTAATGCATGAAGAGATCAGTATATTTAAAAACTATTACTTATACTACTTTTATCTACTAAAATAAAGGAGTAATGTTAGAAATACTTACACTGAAGATGAACCCATTGAGATTCAATCTCTTCCCCGGCCAAAAGTTCTTCATCATAGGTTTTTTTGGTCTGTAAGGATCACCAAGAAAGGCTAAAGTGTCTAAGATGTTTCCAAAAGATAAGATTTTTCTCCAAGTATAAATCCTAAGCTATAACTCCTCAAGTAGAATGGTAAAAGAGTGAATTTTAAAGAAGAAAAAATGAATAATTATCTCTTATTATCTCTAATAAATGGTAAACTAAATGTGTATATATTGCTAAATCTAAATCTAAAGCTTTAGAAAAGTTTAGCCAATAAGGTCGACCTAATCCACTCTATATAGTTATTGATAAAATAAATTAGGTCTTGGTCTAAGTTAGTTAGGGTCAGAGCTAGACCATAAATATGTTTTATCCATTAGAGTATAAGGTCAATGGAGCTAATAGTTTAATGTAAACCATCAAAAAGGGTTTTTATTATTAGGAAGGGGCTAATGAAGGTGGAAAATGGTTGGAAGAGAGTGTAAGATAGGAGATAAGACATCAATAAGTGTCTAGGATAAGGTTATACTGATAAAAAGTGGTGGTATATGGGAGAAAAATCCTTTAAATCACCAATGGTATGCCCACCCATTTCTTAGTGCACCCTCTAAGGCATGCACTCAGAGAGATTGAGACTTGGTGGGTTTCTACAAGAGAAAGCATCAACAATTGATAAAGTTTGCAATATATTATGTGTATACACTATCTTGTTCTCATTTCAATATTTTAATCATTTTAAAATGGCAAAGAGGATCCTATTTCACTTTCAAAATTGAAGGAATATGATAGTTTCCAACCATATAACAAGGTTCATGTTATCCCCTATTCAAAGGGTAAGGTGAATTATACTATTATAGAAACATTTGGTAGCCATAAAATCCTTCCAACATCCCTTGATGGTACACATATGACTATTCAATCTAAAATACCTAGGGCTTATACTTTTGAATCCCTAAAGATCCATTAGCACATACAAGTAAGCTAATACATGAGCTATAAAATCAACACTAGTCATTAGACTCAGAGATAATTATATTAAAAAATTAGATTACTCCATTACAAAAACCTAAGCATATTATATTATCTAATATACCAAGAAGATAGTTTTGACATTTACTTGAACCTCCAATTTCATTACTATCATGATTATTATAGTTTCACCTTATATCTCTCCCTAATCCTATAGAGGTTGATGTAAATACACCTTTATCCGAAGGGTATTATGAAAATGCTTATTGTGACAACAACCAAGGCTCTTGGAATTCTACAAATAATTTATTTACCTTAAAACAAAAGGTCTAAGATTTTATTGATGACCAAAAGATTACATTTCAGGATCCTCAAAAATAATTAGCTTCACAATAAATCAAAAAAACACATAGCACTAGGGTTTAACAATTACCTTATATATGGGTGGTGATTATTATTGGCATAACCATATTGACACTACATAAACAAAAAACCACTTACAACATAATGCATTTTCAGTAGATTGGTTTTAACTTACAAGATTTTTGAAATAAGGTAACTTGGAAAGATTCATTGGGAAACATAATAATACCGATTACTTGTTGTCTGTTGGGGATCAACCAACAATCTTGATTACAATGTGAAAGCAACTAAATGCGTAATTAAACAAGAAAGATAAGTAACTAGAATCAAAAAACAACAAACAATACGAGAGACAAGAAACCACCCTGAAAACTTGTATTAAACTCTTTACAAAAGGAATACAATTGAAGAAACTTCTTTTCTTCCACACCTCTCTCAGATGTACAGATCTCTTTCTAGATATTTTTCCCTCAATAGCTCTCTCTCTCGATTACAATTAACTCCAACACTTGGATTGATACACATATACAATTTTACTGTCCAATTCAATAAGCTATGAAGATCTAATCCTATATATAATATTAGAAAACATGAGCATACAATTACAGCCATTAGATGCACCTCCTAATCAAGGGCTCAAAATAGTCTTACTAAAGATAGAGATGCAGACTTAAGACTAACACTTAATCCTATCATGCAAACATTCTATTCTGTCCACAGAAATAGAATTTTGGACGCATAGGTGACCGACGTCGGTCCCTGCCTATCTGCCTGTGACCGGCATCAGCTGATCTATGACCTACACCGGCATCTCCTAGTCGACTCCTAACCGACGTTGGTCACTCCTGACCGATGTCGGTGACTGTGTAAATCCTGCAACTTTTGCACTCACTCATTTGGTGAAACTTTTAGCTCCACACCTCAACAATCTCCCACTTGGAGATAAACAACTGCACCAATACCTATACAACAACATCTTCTAGCTCCTCCATCTTCAAACTCAATCATGAAGACCAACAGAAGTTGAATGAAGATTCAAATTCTCCTTTGTTACTGGCTTGGTTAACATATCAATAGGATTCTTATCTGTATGGATCTTCTCCAGCTTCAACTCACCATCCTCCAGTACCTATCTTATGAAGTGGTACCTAAGCTGTATATGTTTGGTTCTTGAATGAAAGGCTGAATTCTTAGCCAAATGAATTGCACTCTGACTGTCACTATAAAATATGCAACTCTCTTACTCCTTTCCTAGCTCTTTCATGAACCATGTCATCCATATCATCTCTTTGGTAGCCTCTGTGACTGAAATATATTCTGCTTCTGTAGTTGACAAGGCAACAACCTTCTGTAACTTTGATATCCAGCTAACCGTCGTTCCACCAATAGTGAAAACATATCCTGTGGTGCTCCTCCTACCATCCAAATCACCTGCCATATCTGAATCTACATAACCATGTAGAGAAGTGGTTGACCCACCATAGCACAAATGCCTACTTTTGGTCCCTCTCAAATATCTAAGGATCCACTGAACTGCTTTCTAATGCTCCTTTCCTAGATTGGCCATATACTTACTAACAACTCCCACTGCTTGGGCAATATCTGGTCTAGTACATACCATTACATACATTAATCTCCCTACTATGGAAGCATATGGAACTCTACTCATCTACTCTACCTCATCATGTGAATTAGGACACTGTTCTTTACTCAATTTAAAATGTCCAGCCAAAGGTGTGCTTACCGGTTTTGCATCCTGCATATTAAACTATTTCAACACCTTGTTCACATAATCCTCTTGAGACAAAATCAACTTATGATTTTTCCTGTCTCTCTTAATACTCATGCCAAGGATTTTCTTTGCTGCTCCAAAATCTTTCATGGGAAATGTGTGAGCTAATTTCACCTTAAGCTCAGAGATATCTTGCATGTGTGATCCTGCAACCAACATATCATCTACATACAACAACAGAATAATATATCTACCATTATCCAATCTCTTAAAATACACCTAATGGTCAAATTGACATCTACTATAGCCATGCTCAGTCATAAACCCGTCAAATTTCAAATACCATTGTCTAGGAGCTTGCTTGAGGTCATACAAGCTTTTCTTCAATCTGCACACTAAATTCTCCTTACCTTTGACCTCAAATCCTTCTAGCTGATCCATATATATTTCTTCATCCAAATGTCCATGAAGAAACACTATCTTAACATCAAGCTACTCAAGATGCAAATCCTCAATAGTAACTAAAGACAATACAGTCCGTATAGAAGTAATTTTAACTACAGGAGAAAATCTCACCAAAATCAATACCTAGTTTTTGTGCAAATACTTTCACTACCAATCTGGCCTTATATCTCATCTGTCAATTCTCACCTTCCTTTAATCTGTAGATCCATCTATTCTTTAGTATCTTCTTTCCTGCTAGAAACTCAACCAAATCCCATGTTTGGTTCTCTTTCAAGGAATCAATTTCCTCATTCATGCCTAGCTCCCACTAATTCTTGGATTCCACCTATATTGCTTCATCAAAACTCTCTGGTTCTCCACCATTAGTAAGCAATAAATAGAATAATGAAGGGAAATATCGAATTGGAGGTTTACTTACCCTTTTTAACCTCTTGATGGTCTTCTAAGACTCATTCACAACACGTTGTCCACCCAAATTCTCTGATAGTGACTGACATCGATCACTTCCAGGCCCATTAATGGTTGACGTCGGTTCTCCCTAACTAATGTTGGTTCCTTCCTAGCCGATGTCGGTCACTGTCTAACATCAGTTCCTGTATTACCGACGTCAGTTCCTACATGACCGATGTCAGTCTCTGTGTTTTCCTATCTGTGATAATTCTTTCTCATGAGCTCATTTTGGACCGTCACCTCGTCCAATTCTCCATTGCTCTACCCATATTGATTCAGCTTCTTGAGCTAATCACTATACATCACTTTTTCATTGAAAACAACATCATGGCTCCTAACTATTTTCTTAGTTCCTAGATTCCAAAACTAGAATTCAAAATCATCAGAGCCATAACCAATAAAAGTGTAGCTCATAGACTTAGCATCCAACTTCTTTCTATTTTCCTTATCAACGTGCACAAAGGATTCACAACCAAAAACTTTGAGAAATGAGAGATCTAGCTTTTTACCTGTCCATGCCTTTTCTAGAATTCCACCATCCAGAGCTATAGAGGGTCATTTATTAATTAGGTACACTGCATTATCCATAGCTTCTACCCAAAACTCTAAGGGAAAACCAACATGCAATATCATACACCATGCATGCTCCATTACTATTCTATTCATCCTTTCAGCAACTTCATTTTGCTGAGGTGTCCTTGGAACCATCTTTTGCCTATGTATTCCATGCATATAACAATACCAGTTGAACTTGTGGCTACAGAATTCACCACCATTGTCAAATCTCAGGCACTTCAATCTCCTACCTATTTCATTTTCAACCATAGCTTTCCAAATCTTAAAAGTGTCAAAAACATCAGATTTCTTCTTTATACAATAAACCCATACCTTTCTTGTAGCATCATCAATGAAAGAGACAAAGTACTGTGATCCTCCAATAGAAGCAGCCTGAGCTGGTCCCCACACATCTGCGTGAACAAGCTACAATTTATGCTTCTTCTTTATTGATCTAGTCTTGAGAAAACTCACTCTCTTCTATTTCCCAAAAACATAGTGCTCATAAAAATCCAGATCTATGCTTTTCAAATCTAAAAGCTTACCTTTTGACTTAAGAATGGACATTCCCTTCTCACTCATGTGGCTGAGCCTAGAGTGCCACAACTTTGCATCCACATCTGAAGTAGATAATATAGAAAGAGAAATATCAGTAATACAATTACATAAATAGAGAGTACCTACTCTCTTACCTCTGGCCAATACAAGTGCACCCTTGGTCACCTTCCAAGATTCAGCTGTGAGAGTTACTGTACAACCCTCATCCCCTAACTTTCTTGCAGAAATCAAATTCCTCTTCAAGCTGGGAACATGCATGACATCTCTCAACACCCATGTGTTGCCATTCTGCATTTTTAGTTACACTTTTCCTTTGCCAACAATCTTGCAAGGCTCATCATCCCCTAAATAAACCATTCCAAAATCTCCATGGATATAGTCACTAAAATATTCTCTATTAGGGGTAGCATGAAAAGAGGCACCAAAATCTAACACCCAAGATTCTATATTATTATGCAAAGAGAATATAAGATCATCTTGTGCAATACCTGCAACTTTTGCTTCTTCTTTACCTTCATGCTAATTGTCCTCTTTAGGTTTTGACCAACACTCTTTGCTTATGTGCCCTATCTTTACACAATTCCAACATTGTGGCTTCCTGCCATTTCTGGATTTGGATCTACCTCTCACCTTTGACTTAGACCTTGATCTCCCTTACTTGCTCTTCTCTTTTTTCCTTCCCCTACTCTCAAAACTTAAAGCGTTCCCTGATGTTTCCTCTATGCTTTTCCTATGAATTTATTCATTCAAGATTACACTAACAACATCATCTACTTTTAAAATATTTGAAGCAGATGCAGTATTACTAACTGCCATTACCAAGCTATGCCAGCTCTCAGGTAAAGAGCATAAGATTAATAGAGCTTTAATTTCATCATCAAACACTATTTTGACTGAATTTAATTGATTTACAATTCCATGGAAATCATTAAGATGATTAGATACAGATCCACCTTCTTGCATTTGCAAATTAAATAACTGCTTCATAAGATATACCTTATTTGAAGCTGAGGGTTTTTCATATAAATTTGCTAAAGTAGTCATTAACTCTACCGTTGACTTTGCCTGTGATAAATTAGATATCACAGTAGATGCCAGACTCAATCTTATAGATCCAAGAGCCTTTCTATCAAGAACTTCCCATTATTCATCTTCCATGTCTGTGGGCTTCCTTGAAACTCCACCTAATGGTAAGTATAGATCTTTCTGATATAGATAATCCTCTATCTGCATTCTCCATAATTGGTAATTCTTGCCATTGAACTTCTCCATTCTTAGTTTACTTTCTTCTGCCTTTGCTTCTCCCACTCAAACAAAAATCTCTGTGAGTAACCTGTAATCAATACACACTAACCAGATCTGAAACACCTATTAGTCAACCTGAGTTTTGATACCACTCATTGGTATCAGCAACTTGGCTCTGATACCACTTGTTGGGGATCAACCAACAATCTTGATTACAATGTGAAAGCAACTAAATGTGGAATTAAACCAGAAAGATAAGTAACTAGAATCAAAAAATAGCAAACAATAAGAGATACAAGAAACCACCCTGAAAACTTGTATTAAACTCTTTATAGAAGGAATACAATTGAAGAACTTCTTTTCTTCCACACCTCTCTCAGATGTATAGATCTCTTTCCAGATCTTTTTCCCTCAAGAGCTCTCTCTCTCAATTACAATCAACTCCAACACTTGGATTGATACACATATACAATTGTACTATCTAATTCAATAAGCTATGAAGATTTAATCCTATATATAATATTAGGAAACATGAGCATACAATTACAGCCATTAGATGCACCTCATAATCAAGGGCTCAAAATAGTCTTACTAAAGATAGAGATGCGGATTTAAGACTAACAATTAATCCTATCATTCAAACATTTTGTTCTGTCTACGAAAATAACATTCTGGATGCACAGGTGACCGACATCAGTCCCTGCCTGTCTGCCTGTGACCGATGACGGTCGATCTATGACCGACGCCGGCATATCCTAGTCGACTCCTGACTGACATCGGTCACTCCTGACAGACTTCGGTGACTATGTAAATCTTGCAACTTCTACACTCGCTCATTTGGTGAAGCTTTTAGCTCCACACCTCAACATTGTCCTCCATTAATTAAAACATGGGGTCAGGTTATTCTGACCACATCCCCGTATGAATTTACACTTGGAACTATTTGGCTATACTAGATGGAATAAAAAATTGACCAAAATCATCAAGGAAGTTCTTTTGCTCAGGAAGGAAAATTAATAAATATTTCTAATGATAGAATTACATCTTCTACTACACAATAAAAAAATGAGGATGAACATGCTATGTCCCTTTTCATCGTAGCCAATCATGATTGAAAAAATGTAAAGGATCTAACTTGACGTTGTAAGGTTCATAATGGGGGGGAGATATCTATTACCATTAACTAGATGAAATCATTAGATGATCTTTTCTCATCTTAGAAAATAACAAAAACATAAAAAAACATTCAAAAAACCAAAAACACTTTCAACACTTACATGTTTTATTGGCTCCTCAACATCTATATGCTAGTTCCATGTTGAGGACTACCATATAATTTATTACTACACACACACAAACACACACACACACACACACACACACACACACACACACACACACACACACACACACACACACACACACACACACACACACACACACACACACACAGAGAGGTATACATAGATACATGATACATTTATGGGTGTTGGGCCTTTCCTCTAGTCATGTCATCACGACATTGGGGGCATGCATCTTCTATGAGATTGATATACATAGGTCATATTATTTGGTGATCACTCTAAAATATCATGTTTAAGCTTACATATGTACTTACACATGCCTTATACATTCTTAAACCCTACATGCTTTACTTGATACGCTATGTACATGGAATTTTTTGTAAATAGATTCAATACATGACCCAATATGACATGTTTATGTTAGATTTTTATTTTTTCCTATACACACTTCCTTGAGTGTTTTACCTTGATATTGTCTTGATTTTTTGAGCATTTGAATAGTCTCCATTATATGTGGACCCTATGATTATGATTTCCTTCTTGGAAATTTGAATATATCATTTCAGTCTTGGACATTTGAACATGTCATTTCTTGATTTTGTAGACATTTGATTAAGTCATGTCCATTTTATTTTGTAGCATTTGAACATTCCCCTTGTTTGCAGTCTCCTTAGATGATTGCCTTTTAAATGTTCTTGTGTGTGTTTGTTGAGATTATACTATTACTATCTAGATATTGACATGATATTTATCATGAATATTAGGCCTACATGTGATCACATTGGTTTTATGTTCTCCAATGTTACATCTACATAGACATATTTCTTTCTATATGCTACATGGTTAAATTCATAGATTTACAATTATCTTACCCTTATGATTTGAGATAACTACCAGGTACTATCTTTGCCTCACCTTGAATGGGATGGGGAAGATTATTGGGGGCATGTCATGGTGACATGGATTCCACATTTTTCATAGTTTCTAGATTATAGTGGGGCCATGCTTTGAAAACATGTTCTCCATATTCACATAGTTTATGATACTTACACAAATTTATAGATTCAGTGGGAACATGTCATGATAGACATTGCTTACACACATTCATAGTTTTATATGTAGTGGGGGCATGATTTAGAAGCATGTTCTCCACATTCATTCATTATGGTATTTATAATGAATAAACTTAGTGGGGACACTCTTTGAAATCATGTTATCCACATCTACTCAATTTTTAGCATGTCTAAATTATAGTGGGTTCATGTTTTGGAGACAAGTACTCCAAATTGGTACTTATATCAGTTTTAGAATTATCCGTATATAGAGCAGGGATGATTTAGAAGCTTGTCTTTCAAAGTTACATAGCTTTCTAAATAGGCCAAAGCACACATTTATATGATTTTGATATACATTTGTGGTATAATTGTATACATGGTACCATTGTGACATAGTTTTATCATGAGATAAATATAAGGTTCATATGATATGCAACATGTTCCTAATATTTCAAAATATAAATCAAATTTATATTAAAAAACTATTGCATGTACTTATACCTTGTGGACTTTTATGGACTTTAGCGAGCCAATCTACTATAGTAGTTGGTTTTAGTATGATTGGGGTAAATAAATCACTCAATATTGCCAAGTTTTTATTTTTAAATTGATCATCCAAACTCATGAGGTTATGAGTATCATTGGGCTACACAATTGAGCTAATTTCAACTACTAGGTGGCAACTCACTTTTGTTCTAAAGTTGGGGGTGTGTGCCTTCTAACTTTTCTCTCTTTTTCTCATTAGATATATGTACTTTAAAATAATTACAGATGATTATCCTAATATTATTTTTAGAGCCTTATAATGATACATATTTTTTTTAAAATAACTTGACAATAGGCAAGGTGGTTACATATACACATAGGCGAACCCTTAAATCTTGCTTTTTAAAATTTAATATGTTTCATGTGCTTTTGAACTAGATTATTATACATTGTAACATGCTCTTGGTTTTAGGTTAATCACTATAAAATCACTCAAACCTAAATCTAAAAAAACACATAAATTCCTTATTCATTTCCTTTAAACTAATGATTTCATTATCAGATTAAAGTGGGGAATGTAGATGATATTCTGGGATAATTTAGCAATTCAATATTGTACATTTTGAAAACTTATGGACCTAACTATTCCTCTTAGTTATACATATGCCTTTCATCTTCAATCCTCTCATATGATTTATCTTTTGCCTCTTGGCCTATCTCTTAGTCTGAAAAAACTTATATTGTTGACACAAACATGCCATCTTGATTAGAATGCTTAAAAGTTACTTATCTTATGCATTTGTAAGTTTTGAGACTATGGATGCTTTCCTTCTCCTTGAACACTAACATACAGGTCAAATAGTAGAATCAATGTTTTTTTCTTGGTTTTATGAAAGTGTATAGTGCCTTAAATTTATAGAATTTGTAGATGAAATGTATTACAATGGTCTACCTAAGTGTTTTAATGTGAGTTTGATAGGATTGGTATAAATATAATATCAACCCTCATTCATTCCTCACCTAGGAATCATACCAAAAGAGCACTAAAAAAGAAATCAAGTTACCAAAATCTTTCCCATTTCACCCTATTTTAATATTAATTAGATTAACAACCTATCTACAGGTCTAAAGTACTAAAAGATTAATCATAAGGTTAAATTTTCCATGTTAAAAGCTAGGTCACTATTGTACTTATTTTACACATTATATGATTCACACACAAGCCAACACATAGGGGATAACTAGATGAGTTTGAGGCCCTCTTCTAGAGTATTATATATGTAGGAAACACCCGTTGACAATGGGATCATTGCTGATCAACTTGAAACCATGTGATTACTAACCCATTTTTCCCCAAGGTCACATTAAAGATGTAAATATAGGGTTTCAATATTCCACTAAGAGAGATAGTCCATTACCTAGATATGAATAAACCAAAGTGAAGGTGAAGCCAAACATAAAATCATCCAATTAGTTACATCCTATTTGAGTGCATATTTTGTATAGGATACTAGTGTCAATATCAAACACTAGTATCAACATAACTGTTCTAAGCTGACATAAGTGTCTAGAGAACCTGAAGCATCAGATCTAGAATCTGACAATTGATCTTGAAATGTCTTCTTATATCCTTCACATTTTTACATGATCCAACATTGTATTATAATCAAAAATAGATAAGTACTTTCTTTTATGTCATTTATATATCTAGCATAATTATGCTTTCCATTAATAACTTATCTCAATTTTATAAATTCATCATATGGTACATCGAAGTTTATTGCATTAATTTGCCCATTGTAGATACAATATTCATTCTTGTGACCTACTTTATATATATCGTTAACCTCAAACAATAAACTATATCCATATCCAAATTAGGGTGAAACATAAGCATAACATCCTGTTCTTTCCATTTTTATTAAAAAATTATTCTTCAAAAATTAAAAAAGCAAACTAAAATTTTAAATGTAGGAAAAAATCACATAAAATCTTACATTGAATTATTTATTCCTATAACTAAACTTGATTTAATACCAAATGATAGAGATAGGCACATAACATTTCTAAAATAAAGAATATAATTATAGAGAATAAAATTAAGTTAAAATACATGTTATTAGGAACACATAACTATGTTTGTACCATCAAATGTCTTAATGAACTGATAGAATTTATGTATATAAATAATAATATAAAGGATACATGGATAATCAATTGATCAACTATAATCATAACCATAGACCAATCTTAAATGTTTTATTTTAATATAAAATATAAACATAACATTATTTGTATCAGATACAACTATAATGAATAAAATTAATTACATAAACATTTTAGATCATCTACAACCAACTATCACAACTCAAGATAAATGAGAAGTGTATCAAAACTCTTTCACACATAAACTAATGAAATTAAACTCATATTACCAATCCAAATGATCCCAACCATAAATGTCCCTAGATCACCCTAACCATCAATTGGATACAGATCATGGTAATAGAGAAATAGTGGAAAAAAGACAATCAAAATGTACTAAGCTTGAAAGTAATAAAATAATTGAATAACATATAGAAATTGAACCACACGAGTCTATATCACCTAGATCCATTAATTTGGTACATGATTATGAATGTAGCTCATTTTAATAATCTTTTCAATGTATGATCCATATTCTATTTGAAGAAAATAATATGGCCCGTAAATCTTATGCTATGCATTTAGTATGTAGTCATCCTCAAATACTTTTTTTATAGATATTAATGAGTTAAAAATTAAAATTCATAAAAAAAGAAAACTTTAGCCAAGAAAAAATGATAATTTAAAACCCTATGTAAAAGTATGAATACAAATTTGACTGATATAGACTTTACCAAAAACAAAAAAATATTCTATCATTATTAAATGACTGTAATAATGTAAATGAAATTATAACAATAAATATAATCAACTGATCATAATTTTCAAGTGTAAGTCAACTCATAATAATTCAAATCAATTCCAACATCATTATGAGAATCATAAAAATAATGTAATTAGAATTTTATCAACCCAAGTCAACTAATAATGACCAAATATTTAAATAAAATTATGTCAAACATAATCATGTAGGCAAAAATAAAAATATTATTCCAAAAAATCTAGTGTTGAGTTCGAACCCATGGAGGCTCAATAACATCATTTACCCCAAATTATGAATGTGTGTTCATCATACACATCAAAATTAAATAATACAAAAACATCTTTTCATAAAATCTGATTAATCTAGTCAAGTATTAAAATTATAAAAGGAATTTCTAAACTCTATGCGAAAAAATAACATACAGTTGTAACCCTACTTAAATGACATGATAATAATAATAATAATCATAATAATAATAATAATAATAATAATAATAATAATAATAATAATAATAATAATAATAATAATAATAATAATAATAATAATAATAATAATAATCCCCAACAATAACAAGCAAAATAAAATATATATAAAAAACATATATGCATATTTTATATAGCCCCCATAGTCATTGTTGAGCCATACAATTGTCATCATGTAATAATACCAAACAATCTGTCAAACTAGTTAGGGTTTATAACTATAAACCCCATTATGCATGCAAGAATACAAATACCAATGTTTATGGCTATAAATAATAACTAGTTAATCATTTAAAAAATTTAAGAATGAAAAATAAAAAATTTAAAAACATTACTTAATTTTAATCTTGAAATTGACCTTAGAAGAAGAATTTATTATTTTATAGGCTTCCAAATTACTATGCCAAAACATGCATCCAAAATCAACATGCTTCTAAGAAAACCAGTCCAACCAAATAGCCAAAATAAACCCCAAGAAAACTCTACTAAACTCCCTTATGGTCAATAAGTTTTATGACTTAACTATAGTTTAAGCGTAATAAAATATCATGAACTAACTACATGTTTATCTACCTTGGCCGCCATGCCCAATATTTTAGAAAAATCTCCCCAAAGAGCAAGATTATCGAATAAGCCAAAATGACCAATTAAAAGCATAAAACTAATTTTAGAAGTGTCTCACCTAAATGAGTTCATGGAATGATCCAATTTCATGACCCTAAGTTTGAATGGTAAACCAAATGATTAATACTAATTCCAAGGATAAAGATGCTTGTGGTCCCAAACATACCTAATACCAAAGCCAAGTCATATCTTGGTTACACAAAAAAATAATGTCACAACACAATAAATGAAATAGAGTCCCTTAATAAAACTCATACAAAATAAAACATATTTTTTCATGCCTTTAACTGAACCAATAGTTGATGAAGTTTATAACAACAAACATGACCAAGACAACTAAGCAATAGACTAAAGAATACAACACAATGAATTCGATTGTGAATTCTAGAGAAAAAGAAATGTTATATTCGATAATTTATTAAGTCCAACAAAAATATAATATATATAATGAATAAAAATGATGATATCAAGTAGCTAATACTATCAAAATACCAACATAAATTTACAAAGTTGACAAGTTTCAGAATTTAAAAATAACTAGACAAGTAGTGATTGAATGAACGTCAAAACTAACTATAAATAAATCAATTAAATAAATCAAACTTAAAATTATAAACACTGATTAGTTTAATAAATAAACATAATGAATAAATCAACAGTAATATCAATCTCAATTTTTATAATAGAATTTATTTGGTTCACCCATATTATTTCTCTATAGTTCTATGATGAATAGGTTTTAACATCACTTAACTCAAGTAACTATCCCTGTATTCAATGAAGATACCATCAAAGTATCTAGACATCTAAATATAATAAATGCAATAATGAAAAGTCTATCAATAAATATATCAACAACAATAATAAAATGTATCAACATAGATCACATAACTTTAATACCATAATAAAATTAAAAAATATGTCTTGAATGGTTCACAACTAGCAACATCAAAAATTTGAAATAAATGCAGATAAAACAAGGCCATGACATTATAGAGTTAATTAAACTTTCTATTTTTAGAAAATTTTGCATACAAGATCAAATGGTTCAACCAACAATCCCTTTTTATTACATGTATAAATAAATCCTTAGGGTGACTTGTGACTACAAGTTAATGTATAGTTACAAAAAAATAATCTATGAAATTCTAACATAGGAAAAATTATACAACTTATGGTATTTATATGGTCAATTTTGGACTTGAACATTTATCAACTTTTTTCCAAGCATTTAATTCCACTTATGGTTGCATGGAGATCTTTGATATATTTGTTTTAATAAAGGGGGTTCTAATAATTTTCTAAATTATAATTTATACCTTCCACAAAATATTCTCTTGCATCAATTATGGATATGAAATTAAATATTCTTTATTTATTTGTTTTATAGTCATAATAAAATATTATTACTTAAGTGGTAATAATATAAATACATGAGGATAGAATTGGCATATCTATGTGTATAACTATTTTATAAAAATTAGGAGATTAAGCAAATGTTGATCTAATTATAAAAAACTATTGATTAAAATAACAATGTATAAGATATACAGTAAATCACATGGGACTGATTTAGAACTTGATAATTATATAAATTTGCTAAAGGGGAGAAATAATAAAGACAAATAACTTAGTTGGCACTTAGATCTGATTTACTATAATAGAGATTGTGTGATTATCTATAGGACTATGTGATTTCATTATTAATTAAGAACATGTATTCATTTAAATCTAGGATAAGGACATCATGCATTGTCATTTATAGGTTGTACCAATGTTTGGTAGGGGTTTTACCTCTATGTGAATTTATACCAGTGTGCCTTCACATGTAGGTCCTCTGTGTGTGATCAAGGTCATTTTATTTTTTTTGAAAGCCATTATTACCTTTTTCTTCACTTGGAACCCTAACTCAAATGACAATGAATAAAAAATGAAGTAAATGGAAAAAAGAGGTTAGGGGTTGAATTTGTTCTTCACATCAACATCCATTATGTTGAGCATTGCATATGTATTAATATTTCAAAGAGATATCAAACTCATTGTAGTTCTCCCATGTTATGGTATGTGTCTAATATAATATCATAATGTTCTATGCTAGTGAAATCTTGATATATTTATGTGCTTCAAAAATTAATTGTGACCTTGGAGGTGTATTTAAACTTATCTCAAGGCCACTTGGGATATATGGACTCAAAATTGGGAAGACTATGTGTTTTCCTTTGAATGTGAAATTATAATAACTATGGTGTTTGTAATATAGAAACCTCTTGTAAACATAATGAAAAAATGAATAGAAACACGCTTATATAGTGGCATTATTTCGGAATTAATTAGTGGGAATTGTAAAATATGTGGGATGACTCATTAGGTGAATTTCTTTTGATATATTATACATTGTTTGGAGGGAGGATAAATCTCAAGACATTATTATTGAACAGGAGTATCCAAAAGGAGTGATCATATTTGAGGAGCAAAGATAACTAAATTATAAGTGTGAATTAGTATAATAATGGGTTTATGATATTCTTAATGAGGAATATGAATGATCAATATCAAAATTTATTAAGGATATAGGGTGATCTACATAAAATTAGAGGAATAATAATCCAAAATTGTGGAATTGAGCATAGACTAAGTGTGCATATAGAGTAGTCAAAAGTGCTTTTTTTGAGACTAAAATGTTAATTTTAGTACTACATTTTCCTCCATTCTATTATAGTAATGAAAAAATATAAATTAATATACTAAAAGGAAGAGAGTTATAATGATCTTAGGTGTGTTGAGTTGTCTTGGATTTTGGTCACATGTTGAAGTGTGTTTGATGCAAACCTATAACAAATAATGTATAAATAAGTAGCTACTTAGGATGAAATTATGAAAGTAAATACAATAGAACTATAGATCAAATAACAAGGAATGAATACACCTTTCCTTGTACACTTATCCTTATGTTTTTTGATGAAAAAAAAGTGATTGAAGAGATTAAAACCCTTGAATATTTATTTTCATTAAATTACTTATATTTTACTATGCATGCATCAATCCTCATTAGTATGACAATTTTTGTAAGAAATCAAGAAGTACTTAACTTCATTTTTAATAAAATCAATGTATTATAGTAGCTTGGAATCCATTATTAATTCTAATAAAAAATTATGGAGAAAAATTAGTGAAAAATGTTTAATCAACCATTTTAGATGGAATGAGATTCATTTATAGCTCAAAAGTGGTGAAAAATATTGAAAAAATAATATGCTCCAAGTCTAGTATATACATTATTGAGAATGACATGAATTTCCATTCCTTAAATGAAACTAGTGAAAAACTAAAAAAGAAAGTGATCATGTGCCATACACATGCCCCTAATCTGATATCTGAGTAATAATTGATTCTGATAATTAAGTAATTTAACTAAATTTGTAAGTAAAATTGTGTAAATTTTTGGAACACATGGCATGCATGATTCCCCAACCTAAATGAAATATGTGATAAATTATGTATAAATTTGGAAATTATTTATAAGCAACACTGAAAACTATTATGTATATTGATTATAATTATGAGAGATCTAGGAAATGTTTTTTTTTAAAAACTTCTAGGATACAAGTGCATTATTTTAGATAGGTATGGTCTACATTATTAACCAAATGGAACATTATTATATGACTATGTTTTTTTAAACAAATATAGATAATACACTATGATCAACTAAGCAAGTACTATCTTTTTAAATCTATGTAGTTAAATCTTGTAGCTTCATTTGAATATGAATCTATTATGTACGACCCCTATTTTGACATAAATTATGAAGCATGTGTAATAACTTATCTCAAAATAAAAATTTATATGAATTATGTTATAAAAGATATTTAAATTTGGAGTAGTAATAATAATAACATTGGAGATCATGGCATCATATTGATAAACTAAGAAAAATAGTAATGTATGATACATGTAGATTTAAACATACATAGTGTCATGTCTAGATACATTCTAGAAATTAGACAAATAATTAATAAATGATCAAAATTGAGTAATTATAATTGATGTAAACTACATGCAAAAGATTCATGATATTGATCATGGCATCAAAAACATAGGGATATGCATGATATCTATCATGGCATTGAAAACTAAGCAAAAAATAGAAAACAAGAGTCTTGGACAAGATGCATGCACAAAGAGCATATGTAAAACATGAAAAAAACATAATAATAATAATAATAATAATAATAATAATAATAATAATAATAATAATAATAATAATAATAATAATAATAATAATAATAATAATAATAATAATAATGTCATGTATATAAGGGACATGTTAAAATGTGTCTCACACACATAAAAAGACATAATAAGGCTTAGAGAAACAATCAAGGACATGTTAAAATGGGTACAATCTAGATCAATGAATACACACAAAGCATGAAATAATGAAGCAAACATGATAAACATGCACGAATAAGTCATATTGATCAATAAAAAAAGTATTGTAACATTAATTTAGAAAACTATATATCCAATAGGGTATAAATCTTAAAGTAAGTGATACAATATGAAAATATGCACATAATGTATTGTAATGTAGTATGAACAAAAAATATAGTAATAGAGTGATTAAACTAGAGTAAAAGATTCCCCTAGTGAACATTTTACGACACATATAAGCTATAGAATTCCTATGATTGTTTTTGATCTAATAAAGTAGATTATATGTTCATTATGATTATTTATATGGAATTAAACAAGATCAAAATGCATTACTGTCTAGAAAATATTGGTCGTATCCATGTAATTTTTTAAAGTTTGAGATAGTATTACCACCTAAAACTATATCTGAAAGTGAAAACTAGTATGTTATAAAACTCAATCAAGTACATTTGTAAATCATACTTGATATATAATTTATATACAAAATTACTACATTTATTGAAGAAAAAAGAATCTAATTTAAATGAACTGAACATGTCATGCAGAGTTATTAAATTTTATAATTATTTGAAATATTCTTTTTTTGTATGTTTGAATATATAGTATGATAAGCAAAGATACTATGTGTAATGAATTTTGATATTATAAGCCCAATAACACATCAATTGTATGCCTTTGTTTATTCCCTATATCATATGTATTTTAATCCTCACTTACATTACAATATTTATCCTAAATATTAGTCATGTCATTCCAATCATATTCTCCAAAATCGATATCATGATCATAATAGAAAACTAATTAATTAGATTATGCTTTACATAATGATATGTCATTATGATAATATTTTATATTTGTATATGAAAAATCATTGCACCATATATTTGATTTATTATTTATAAATTATGTTACTTTTTATTTGTTTTTTGTCATCAAAATCTTGAATCTTATTCTAAACTAGAGAAGAATCATGTATCTTTTCTAGAGTACTAGAAAGAGTTGTATTGTTTGATTTGACCTATTTATTTAAATACATAACCATTGATTTTGTACATTGTAACATATATTTTTGATTTATACATGGATTAGATATAGTACATGACCCTTAGAAACCATATTTGAACCATTACACTTTCTAGGAACATTTCTCTTTGTAAATTCCTTCATGAGAATCTGTTTCACAAAAGTGATTTCTTGCTTATATTGATTTTTCTCTTGCTATTTTTATTACATTTTCTTTGTGGTATGTTATGTTTTTAATTATAATTTATCTAAATTTCCCTTTAAAATATTTTCTTACTCTAATTTATTATTTTACAATTATTTTGGTTCTAAATTCTCCTTCTGTATCCATACTTATTTTATTTCATCCCTTTGTATTAGTTATAATTTGTCCACTTGCTTTATTTTCACTTAATCATTTGGAAATTCATTCATAATATGAGTTACTTTCATGATTGATGTCTCTATTATAATATCCCCATTATCAATTATCTTTTATATTTTGTCCTTGAAAGTTAAACAATTATTTGTATTATTCCCATGCATTCTATGATATGAACAATAGTATTTTGATCTCATTATAGGATGTATAAGAGGTAGTTTGATCAAATATTTTATAATAACTTTTATTATAATCTCACTTGAACCCTTAATCCTATTGTATACTTTTTTAATCACTAATTGTAGACATATTTTGATTTGGATTCCAACCTTGATATTAAGTCATGTTATGCACATACTTTCTAGATGAAGATACAAAATCAAGATTGAAATTAGCATATTATGGACTCTTTGCATATATGATTTAATTTTACCATGATATTATATTTGAAATGAAATACTAATTTTCATTTTGAAATTATTTTATTAACTTTCTTGTAATGATGATTTGATCTTGAAGGGCTTCACAAACACAAACCCTAGGTACTTCTGATTTAACATGTATATAAACATCATCAAGAGGATATGTAATATGTGTATTGGGTTAAGGAAGGACACATTTGTTACCTTAATTTGGCACTATAGGATGGGTCACCTTACCTCTTGGAATAGTGATAATATGCACATGGTTAGAGGGAGAGTACCTATCACCATATTTAATATTAGGACAACGAATAGATTATCTTTTATCCATTTCAAAATTTACAAGTACTCAAATTATAATAATATGAGAGAGAAAATATAATTGTATCAAATAATCCAACATAATAAGGAAATGAAAATTTTATTTGAAACACTAAAAAAAATTAGAAGGAAAACCCTCAGAGAAAACATGGCTTATAAATTTCAAAAATAAAGGGTTTATCAATTTGTTTTTATCAAAATCAAGCATTAAGAAAATGTTAATCTAATTGTGAAAAAAATAGATTAAAATCAAAATGTATAAGATATGCTATTAATTAAACATGTCTAATTTATAAGTTGCTAATTATAGAGAGATGATAAAAGGGGAAATAATAAAGATAAATAAGTTACCTGACACTAAGATATGATGGACTATAATATATATTATGTGATTGTATGAAATAATTATGAATCAAGAAAAAGACTCTATAAATTTGAGATAAATTCACGTTATCTAAATAAGGCTATCTTATGCTATTGTATATAGGATACATTTGTCTCTAGTGAGGTTTTTCACTCTATGTGAATGTATATGTTATCATGGGGAAAGGGAGTGTGATTTGTTATAATTATATAAAAAGTAAAAAATTAATATATAAGTGGAAAAGACAAAAATGAATCAAAGAGGCATAAGGAAAAGCCATAGAATCATATCAGAAGAAGAGGAAAAGCCTTTATAGGCCAATATAAGTAGAAGAAGAAATAAGCAAATTATTTGAATAAAGTATATATTTTATGGTCTCGTTTAGAATTATTTATTTCTTATTCTTCTTTATTTATTTTAATTCTGGTTATTTATTATGTTGTAGACTACAAATTTAGTTATTTATTTTTAACACTAAACTATGGCTTAAAATGGTATGGTTATTGTTGAAAAGGGCATGGGTTTCATAGGAATATATACATGAAAAATAATAATAAGGGTTTAAATCCTCCTACTTCCATTGGAACTTGTTTTTGTATGGAACAAGCATGATTCTAGTGCTTTTTATGGATTTTGATTGAAATGGGGAATTCAAAGAACATATTTTATTATACAAATTCATATTCATATTGGAAATAGTAAAGGTGAGACATACATGGGATGAAGGAGCTGATGTAAAAATAATTTCAATAATGGGGTTTCCTTAGCATGCATAGCTATTTTATAAATTGTAGGTGGAGGTCCTATAAGAGGAATCTATATGTACCATCCTGCACTTTAAAATTTATATTTTTGTTTATTTTTTATCATGAGGCAGCTCAATGTGATATAAAGAGGGTCCACTAATATTATACTAGGTTTTATAATATCATCTCTCCTATTCTTAGAAAATATTTCAAGCTAAATCTAAAGAGATGCATAGTTTTATAGTTAGTGATTCTCCTATTAGGTTTTTATCAAAATAATGAGGGTCTCCCAAGAGGATAAGAATGGCATATGGGGTTACAAGGTGAATAATAAAGGGCGTTGGACTCTCCATATTATCTTGTTACTAGTGAATATGGGTGGACCACAAAAATGGAGTGAATTATGAAGGCCCATGCACTAAGGTATAGTAGCATGTTTACTTACATGCCAATAAAGAATACCATAGAGATCAAAACCAAGAATTATTATTAGCATAGATGATATTTAGGGGCATTCACCAACTTACATGAAGAGACTAGATTAATTTTGACTAGCCTTTTCTCCCCCTCATCTTTTTAGTCATTAAGATGCCATGGTTGCCCCTATAATTGTAACATTTGTTCTATCCATTAACCTCATCCTGGGCTTGGTTTTGGTAGAAGGTAGTGATAGTAATAATTTTCTCTTCCTGTCATTACCTAAATTTTTTCCCCTTCATTACAAGACGATAAATTCAACATCACTCTCCCTCCTATGGTTTTAATGAAAACATTTTTCCATTAGGGGAGCCTCATTATTTATTGGAAGATAAATTGGTCCAAATCATATAGACTTATAGTCCAAGAAGACTATCTTTATCTAGAGATAATTATTTTGGTTGGTTTATAAATGAGTATCCATCTGTTAAAGCTAATGGTGATTTTGGTTCACTTGGAATGGATAAGTATATAGCATCTAAAGTAGAAACCCAAGGCATTGATTCATCCAAATATTATCATAACATGAATAAATATATTCTCATGAATGGTAGTGATGTATTTCTTTACTAAGGTAGTAATGTTTTAGCATTTTATGGGTCATCAAGAAATTAGTTTCTATGTAGGAGTCTTATTTATCCTCCTCTACACTAAACATCATGGCATAGATCAATTCCTCCTAGACCCATGGGATATGTCACAGGTGTTAAATGGCCAAATGAATAAGTATAAAATTAAGAGGATATTGGTAATGCCTATAAAATCTTCCTTGATTTATATTGTGCATCAGTTCCACATCTAGGTCATGGTGAAAACTTCTTCAATAATATGATAGATAACTAGACTGATTCATATATTTATGAGGTTGTGTCTATTATGTTTTCATTTAAATTTGGTGTCAATCTATACTAAATTAGGTCATTCAATTTCATGATAAGATTTTCCATGTGAAGATGGTACTACAACTGATACAAATTGGCTTCTTGATTTATCTCTATGTAATGGTTTTGGTTAATTTAATCTTACCTAAAGGATAAAATATGTAAAAGGTCCAATGAAGTAAAAGTAATTTCAAAATTGTAATATTATAAATTCACTTGAGGTTGTCTATATAGTTAATATACAAGAATTGGTATAGTGGATCAAGTATAGTGGAGTGAGTATAGAGAAGTGAGTGTAAAATAATGCATTTTAGAAGAGTGGAGACTTTGAAAAGAGGCAATGGAGAGTGTGAATAGTTTAATTATCTCAAATGCCTTTGTAATTGAAGGAAAATTGTAAAAAATTATTTATTAGGGTCCTTGTGTGTCTTAGGGCAAGACACCTATTTTATCTAGGTGAGTGTTATCATGGGTAAAGGGAGTGTGATTTATTATAATTACATAAAAAGGAGAAAGTTAATATATAAGTGGAAAATAAAAAATAGAGTCAAAGATGTATAAGGAGAAGCTGTAGAGTCATGAGAATAATATTAAAACCCTTTATAGGCCAATGTACGGAGAAGGAGAAATTAGGTCATTATTTGAATAAAGTATAGTGGAAGAATAAATGCTACATTTATAAGCCATTAACCACTAAATTGAGGTAAAAATGAAAAAAAAAAGATGAACAACTATAAAACTAGATGAAGCCATTAAAGATAAATATTATTCAAATAATGGCTAACTTTCACCTTCTCCATATAATTACTTATAAAGTCTTTTCAACTTCCTCACTTGTTTCTTCCTCTCCGTATGATTATTTGATTTCCTTTTGACACCATTTTATTTATTTTTTCCTTAAATAGTAAATTTAATTTCCATTTACCCGTGCTTACACTCACCTAGACTAAAATAGGTGTCTTGCCCCAAGACACAAAGGCCCTAATAAGACAATATTTTAGAATTTTACTCCATTACAAATGTATTTGAGGTATCCACTTACTTACTCCTACTCTCCACAACCTCTTGCTAGAGTTCCCACTCTTGAAATCTACCTATCTAAACAACCCAAAATACATTTATAATTTTACAAAACTATAAACCTATGACATAAAACTATGCCAAAATTAAATCACCAAATTTTAACAATACTAAGTGTTATCAAGGAGAAATTGTATAATTATTTGCATGTATATCTTATTCATAAGAACCACCTTCTTTATGTCCACCTTCCCTACACACTTAGAACCATTACATTACCTCAACATACTAGATAGAGTAATAATGTTTTGAAATAAAATTATTTTTAATTTCTGCATATAAATTGTATTCTAACATGATAAGACACTAAAATTTTTAAACCGATGTATGGATATGGAAAATTCTTATATCCATGGCCTTAGATAGGTCTTACCATCAATTAACACCCTCCCTCATTATTCCCAATGTAGTTTTCCCTAAGTCATTTTATGCCTAAAATATTTTGAAGATAAAGATAAACAAAATTAAAATCTATAATTACCAAGAATATCTTAAAAAATAGATGATTCCATCTTGAGTAGTGAATCTAAGAGAGTCCTCTATAAAGCCTAGTATTTATTGTTGTGAATTTTAGGTTCATTTGATTAGACATTATTTTTTAACATGAGCTTATTTATTCTAATATTCTATAATAGTATTAAAATCTAAAGATTTATTCTAGTTATGTTGCTAAAAATTATTTTGAATGGAAGCAATGAAGGAGAGTAAAAGAGAAAGGTAATACAAAATTCATAATTATATTTGTCATTTTTAACAATCAGACATCAATGTGTTTAACTCTCTTCACATCCACAATATATTTAGTATCATCATGATCAACTTCTATTTTATTTTTCCCCAACAAAACTACTTGGATGATTCACCTTATAATTAAAGCATAATAGTTCTTCAAATTACTATGTAAATGATCATAATGCACTTGTGGTTCAACATTATAAACTTCCTTATCCTCTAAACTTTAATTTATAATAGGTTTCATTAATGATGATTTGGGTCTACAACATGGATGTCTCTTTAGGTAGACCTTACCTTGTATCGTTGCATTGAATTTAAGTCTACTAGGAATATGATCTCTAGGTTTGATTTCTTGTTGATATTTTTTGAGAGTAACCCCACAACCTCTTCATATGCTCTCTAATAAGACAAACCCATTTGATTACCCTCACATTTTCAATATATATCTCATATATGTAGAGATTCAATGATTTAAGCTTGAATTCCTACACTAAAATATCTATACATGTTCGATGCTTTATTCTACAGAAATGGATTGTATCCAATGTTATTATTATTATATTCCTCAAGAGAATGGGATAATGTTGAACACACCAGATGGAAATGTTCCTCTTTATTTTTATGGTTCAACATTTAAATCCATAGTTTTTACAAATATTCTTCCTAATGTTCCTTTTCCAAATGAAGATGTGTTCATGGTGGATGGACTTGGCCATGTCTACCTTTAATGTTATACTTTGTTGGAACCATTAAAATAATATTTTGATGGTAAATGATAAGACATAATTGACCTTCTTATGGATTTTATCAAGGAGGACATACCTACTCATGATACATAATAGATCTTTCATTTTGAATATACACCAAATTTTGTATCCAACAATCCATCTCAAAAAAAGAACATGTTAACCAAATAACTCTGAGTGTGTTGAGAGACCTGAAATAACAATGACATTAGCAAAATTTCACACTTTGAATGTCCAGTAAATAATAACGCAATATAGGTTGAGAAGTAACACTCTTTCAACTCAAAAAATCATCCCCATCTTTGTCAAATAAGCCAAAATTCTCCTTGAAATCTACGTACTCTTTGAAAATAATTAAACACTCTATCATTTGAAATATATGAAACTACACATCTATGTGTAGTCTCAACACAATAAATTCAAAACCAAACAAACTAAAAAAATTTAAGAGCCCAAGTTACAAACTAAAGACTATAAGATCTTTGATCCCCCATATTAAACAAAATACACAAAAAATAATGGAATCTTCCCTGAACCACAGGAAAAAAAAATTTAAAGGAAGAAATAAAATTCCAAATCCTTCTTCCTCAATCTTTTAAAAACTAAATACAAACTCTAAAGTAGGATACCAAAGCTTTATCCCAATAGCCACACCATTGTTGGAAAGTAGTTTAGAGGAATAAAAAATAGTATATTTGCAAATCATTAAACATTAAATGGTAGGAAATATGAACACATAAAAAATATGAACAACTATATAACCAAATGAATCTATTAAACATAAATATTATTAATATAATGGCCTAGTTTCACCTTCTCCGTATAATTACCTATAAAAAATATTAACTTCCTCACTTGTCTCTTCCTCTCCTTATTAGTAATTGACTTCCTTTTGACACCATTTTATTTATTTTATCCTTAAATAATTCCAAATTAGACTAAATATCATTTCCAATTACCCATGTTAACATTAGATAAGTGCACCTTCACCTATAGGTCTTGCCTATGTGATCGAGGTTGATCGATTCACTATGGAATATGCTATGTACCTTCTCTTTCACTTGGAACTCTAGTTCAATTGATAATGAAGATAAAATTTAATATATGGGAAAAAGGGTTAGGTTTTTAATTTGTGCTTAACCTCAACACCCCCTATGTTAAGCACTAATTCCATACTAACTCTCCAAGGATGGATCAAACTCCATGTAGTTCTCCCATGTTGTGGTGTTGAGTGTGAAATACTAGTGTAATGCTACATGATGGTGCAATCCTAATTTAATTATGTGCTTCAATAATGAATTTTGATCCTATATGTGTATTCACACTTAGCTTAGGGATATATGGGATCTATGGACTCAGAATTTGGAATAATAGGTGTGTTCTTCCTAATGTGAAGTTAGAATAATTATATTATTTTAAATATAGAAGCCTCGTGCCAACCTAGTGAATAATTAAATATAAAATATTCTTATATAGTGGTCTTATTTGTAAATTCATAAAATGGGATGTTCAAAACATGTGGGAAGACACATTAGGTGAATTTTAATTTGATCAATCATCCATTGTTTTTATGAGGATAAAACTAAAAGATTTAGAAATTACCAATGAACAAGATTATTGTGTAGGAGTGGCCTTGTCTAAGGAGTAGAGACAACTAAATTAGAATTGTGAATCAATATAATAGTGGGTTTATGCTATTTTGAATTAAGAATAGGAGTACTTAGTATCATAATTTATTAAGGATAGATGGCCATCTCCATAGAAATATTAGAATAGTAGTTCAAAACTATGGAATTGAGCATAGGGATAAGAATACATATGGAGTGGTTACAAGTACATGCTTTTAGCAATAAATTCTAATTTTAGTGACTAGAATAACATTTTATAAGGCATGTCACTAAAATATAATCCCATAAACATGAAAAAAATTGAACATGATAGCAACCCATAAGTATGGAGCTAATTAGAGATAGATATATGCAACATACATGTCATTCTAAATTATTATTGTAATAAATCTTAAAACCATTCAAAGTGTGAAAATAATATTTAATATTGTTGGGTTTTTTCTTTCCTCCTAGTTTCACATTTTTTCTTATCCTTAATTCTCCAATTACACCTCATTTGTAATTGCAATATTTTATTCTTTTATGCTCTATAGTGCGAAGGAAACATAATATATTTTGTGTAATTTTTTAATGGGATGAAATTTATTTATAAGGCCACTAGGTGGGAAATAAATATATTGAAAATTAATAAATTGTATAAAGGAATAAACTTTAGAATGTGCATCAAAAGCGATCGATGGTAAATACTAGATAGAAAATAATTGATAATGATTTTGTTCAAATGAATTACAACATTGCATATTTAGAGATCATATTAATTTTTAAGTTTCAAAATATCTCCATGCATATTAATTTACAATATATAGAAATGGTAATGTGAGAAAGGGGAAGTACACCCAATTTTCCAAATGGGGTTGGGGAAAATAAAATTTTGGACTATAATTTGTTTTCCAAATATACATTACAACCATAGTTTCCAATACTAAAACCAAGAATGGGGAGATTAAAAAGGACAATGGAGGGTTATTTAGGACATGAAAAGGTGATTTTAGGTTTTGAAACTAAAAAATGATATTAACATCACTTTGTTTGGATGAATTTAACTTTACACACACACACACACACACACACACACAAAAAAAAAAAAAAAAATAGTGTCAAACCAATACTATTTAACATAAACTAAAGGTCTTGAAGAACTTTTTTGAGATTATATTTCTCCCACTTTAAATTACATGTATAACCACAACAAAATAATTATGGAATTAAAAATCTCATTGAGATAAAAATGGATCATATTAGGGGCATGAATATTGTTCATGCATATATATTTTTTATTTTTTATTTTGGGTAATGATGGTAGTAAATAATCACTTTTAATCTAAAATCCATCCACAAAAACTTTATAAAACTTTAAATTATTCATATAAACATGATATGGGGTTTAGAATTTTACATAGTATTTTGGTACATGGCTCCACCTTTGCATACAAAAATGGTATAGGGTTCCACCAAAGAAATAATGATGATATTTCAAGTAGTGTAGTTGAGGTTTATACATCACTAAATATATAAGACATTCATTATTATATCAAGGTTGAGGGACATAATTATAAACCCATGGTTTTAATATTGGCATATCATTGGGGAATAATCATTCCATTTTAAAAATGAATTCGTAAAGTAGCTTGATTCACAAACCCACATGTTTATTCATTCCTTGTATTTTAAATCTGAAATAGTTCAATGATTTATGTTATTTTAGATTTTATATCATGAGTCAATATTGATATCTACATGTTTCCTTGTAAAATTCACATGAACAAAACAAGATATTTTGGGCATACTTAGTTACATCAAGTGATATTATATATAGGTACACAATTTCATTATTTTATCATTTTAAACTAGCATTATTAATACTACATTAAAATGGGGCTTTTTTGTACATTTGGTATTATATAATTTTCAACATCATTTTGACCTATATATGACATGCATGACTGATGCATGGAAATTTAACTCTTGCTCACATAATATCCTCTCTATTTATCTATCTATAGACATGGTTGTACCAACTTGTTATCATTCATACACAAGATTCCCTAGTTTTTACCTTAATGCTTTATTACGCTATTTAAATTGTCTCCATATTCAAAATCATCATTTCTCCCTTCCTGGATAGTGGTGAAAATAGTAAAAAATTGATATTTATTGGTAGTTTACTCCTTTACCAGTAATGCCATAGGCTCATGTAATGCATATTTTTAAAATTAAAATCTCCCATTGGGTCGGCTTACACATTTCACATGTTGGTTATTGGGGAGATTACCCAAAGATTCATGTGTGTGTGTGTGTGTGTGTTTATATACACATAGACACATATACATATATGTGTGTGTATATACACACACATACATATATATGTGTATTTGTGTGTATATATATACACACATATACATATGTGTGTGTATACATATTATATATATACATACACACATATATATGTGTATATGTGTATGTCTCTCTCTCTCTCTCTCTATATATATATATATATAGAGAGAGAGAGAGAGAGAGACACTTGTGTGTGTGTGTAAATTATATCATCATTTCTATTATAGAATGCAACCTATAAAATAGAATTTATCTTATAAAATATTGACAAATACCTTTGCACACCCTTTACACACTTGTGTGTGTGTGTGTGTGTGTGTGTGTGTGTGTGTGTGTGTGTGTGTGTGTGTGTAAATTATATCATCATTTCTATTATAGAATGCAACCTAGAAAATAGAATTTATCTTATGAAATATTGATAAATACATTTGCACAGCCTTTAGAAACTATATAAATTAATTCTAATTTAAATAATAATCAAAAGAGTTATCTCAAAACCTAAGTTTTAGCACAAATCATAAGGTTAAATTTACATGTTTTCAAGTATTTAATAAAAATATATCTATTCAATTTTAATAAAACATTATTGAGCACACATACATATATGTTGTATAATTACATGTGGTTTGAACCCTCTTCTCAACATTTGAACATAGGAAATTCTCAACCACTTAGTGGGGTGTGGTTGATCAAGAAGGTCAATGGTCCACACAATGGGGGACATCACATGAGATGTCAAGAAAGATTCAAAAGTGGAGTTAGGGTTTCAAGGTAATGGAAGACAAAATGTGTATATATATATATACATGAAAAAGGATCATAAATCAATTACAAATTATTCAGGTAGGTAGGTTATATAATATATGGAAAAACATACTAGAAAATTACATAAGGATAATTCTAGCATATATTGCGTAGGTAGACCTATCATAGATGTCTAAATTCATCAATAACATCTTGTTGGATTTATATAGTCAATCTCTTAAGATAAGAAGTCAAATACTTTACATAGGCTATTTTAGACAATTATACATAGACAATGAACAAAATAAAGTAATATATAATCTAAGTGCCTTGTTTTTAAGTCTTCTCTATAATTTTCAAATGACATTAATTATTTCTATCATTCATATTTATATATTAAATTATATATCATGCATTTTGAGTTTCAATGTTTTATAATTATTTATATTAATAAATATAAATTAAGTTAAAATAGTCTCTGATGTATATTGATTAAAACTTGTTAATGGGAATACAAATTTTGTTTCTATTACACTTTTAATATCTTGAAGTTTTTTAGTTGTATGCTTATAAAAAAAATTATTTTTCATTAATTATCATATAACATTGATTTACTTTCATAGGGAAATGAGGTAAATACCTTTCTCTAACTTGGTTTGGGTCAATGCTATACATAAAACTACATAAGTAGGATAATTGATTTTTAGCTTAGAAAAATGAATATTTTAACTTAAAATATTTAAATGTGATAAATATATAAAATATAAAAATTTAAATATGTTCTATTGATTTAAATTTAAATAAAAAATTATAATTATCTAGATTTATAATGTGCAAGAGGATTTGAGTTGTACACAAGAAGAAGTATCTAGGATCAAGATCCTAAGATAGTTGTAAAATTATATAAATTATGTTCCTAGAGCCATGAAAACTACCACCTACTTGGGACACTACCATTAATGCTACTATCCATTATGGAATGATACTATCTAGTTCAAAATATGCACTAGATTATAATGCAACCATATTCATTATTATGAGTTTTCTATCACCTTTTTACTGATGTATTCAAATATATAACACATGATGTATATTAATGATTATGGATCAAACCCAATCTCTTCACCCTTATTCATCCTTAGGACATTTTCTCCCAAAAATGGTTTATTTGGATCATGGTATTGAGCTAATCTCAAATACCTCTCTATAAATGAGCACTACCTACATAGCTAATACTCCAAGGAGGGCCTTGTACTTATGTATTTATCTCATATGTGTGGGACTGTGTATGAACAATGTTATGATATGTTATATGTAGATGAATTTTATGATATATAGTATAACATAACAACTATTTATCATGGGATAATATTTGTATGCTAAAAACATTTTGTATGACTAATCCTATGATTGATATAAAAATAGGGAGGGGTAAGGTAGTAGAACTCAATTATGAAATTGATTGATTGAGACTGAATAGGTGCTTTCTTGGTATTAGACATATGATTAATGAGAAGTCTTATACTTGTATTATACCACACATTTTAAAAATATCTCATAGTAGGCTTTAATAACGTAAATAAGCTGAGACTATAAATTGATCTAGACACTAGTGTCGATGTTAGTGTCCCTCTATGTTAGGTAGTGTCTAGAAGGATAAATAATAGTTTAGGATTTGAAATTAATAGTAAATTATGTATATAATGTTTTTAGATTTTTTTAAAATATAATATATATGGGTCATTAGATTTATAATATTTGGACTTTAAGATAATCAATTAGGCATAATGAGATGGTGAATGCAAGAATTTTGATAATGGGAAGGTCTATAACTAAAGGGTAAATACCTAATTGGTATTATTTAAATGTACAGGATTGAGATGTAATAAATATATAATTTTAGTATATAAATTCTCTCCATTTAATTTAGTAATGCATACAAATGAATCACTAGGTTAAAGTAAATAAATGTGTACTTGGGTGTGTATAACACACCTTGCATTTTCTTGAGCCCAATTTTAGTTTTTTTCTAGTACATGACCTATAACCAAGAACATGTTATAATATAAATCAATTAATATAATCTAAAAAATGAAATAATTTAAATGTTGGAAATGAAAAAGAGCAAAGAAGGAACACACATATGTGTCAATGTAACCATGTTGTCACTTGGTAATTTTCTTTGGTAAATATGTTTCTTGTAGTCATATAAAATACAAAAAATTGGTAACTTGAGTGTGGATAATGACACCCAACCCATAGTTCCCTCTTGCTTGCTCCCATGACCCACATAGGTGTCTTTTCACTAATTTCAAGTCATCCATAGGCTTTCAAGACCTTATTCTATCTTAGTCGGGAGCCTTTTTCCATGCTTATTACATCCCCTAGGTCTCATACCCTTAGGACAATAGCATCCAACTTAGACTATAGAATTGGACCTTAGGATGTCCCCTTTTCAACACTCCTATTGAATCACATTTGGAACCCAAATTACCATTTTCCCCTAATTCCTCCTCTTCATTGTGTCATCCTAGTTTTATTGTATTTAACCCATAACCAATAGATCCCTATATAAGCCCATTCAAAGATCATTTCGAAAGGGTTGGAAAATATCACTAAGAAAGCAAGCATATAAACAAGACTATTCAATAAATATTTCCAATTCTCTATATACAACCAACCAATAAATTTATGATCTCATTTAAATCCTTACACTAGCCCCTAACCACCTCAAACATATTCAATTTTAGCATTTATTACATTCTCATATCATAATTTCACTAAGCACTTTTGAAGGGAGAACTACATGTGGCTTGATCCCTTTTCAAAATATTGGTATGTAGGTAGTATACCAACACATGGGGTTAGAAGAACATCTAATGCATGTAAAACATAGTAACCCCTCTCTTTTCTCAAAATCCTATTCAAGCTTATTGGAAACTTAGGATCAAACATAAACTAGATCTACAAGGAGCTCCATTGAGAGTTAGGATTTGAAATTTCATAGGGAACCTCATACAAGAGTGAAAATAGAACCCAAAAATCTTAGACCTCTATGACTAGTTTAGACAATAGCAGTAGGAATAAGACTATAGCATTATACCCTAAAGTGTCTTAATTTTGGCACTCCTATCTTTTCACCAAATGAAATCTAAATCCAGGTTCCTAATACTATCCCAGTCCTGCATAGACAATATTAGCCTTCATCTTAGTTAGATCAACATAGTTATATGCTAAGTTAATTTTCTCTTTATTTACTTGATACTTTTATAAAGTCTAAATAACAATCATAATTAACAATTTAGTAGGTTAATTATTTCATAATTATTAATTGATTTGCTTTACTCATACTTTTAACTAAATAATAATAGAAACACTAATTATTCCCAAAAAGTATAAATCATTTGGTGAACCCAAATTACTTCATTTACACATAAAACCCCTAGAAACACTAGGGTAAATTTTCTACTAGTTTTCCATCTATTTTTTTGATTTTTTACTTGCATAATAAAATTAAAAAATTACCATCAAATTTTAAAATTTTGTAGTAATTTTAAAATATTTTTCTTTCAAACCCTAGTTGCTCGCACTAGGTCCCAATAATTTTCCAATCATTTTCTAAATTTTTACTCACATATTTAAATTATAAAATCCATTCAAAATTCAAAATTTTATAGTAATTTGTCAAAATATTTTTTTTTGCAAACCCTAGTTACGTCTACTAGGTCCTATTAAATCACTAATTTTACAATAAATTTTTAATTTTTTACTTGCATATCTAACTCAAATATCCATTTTCAATTTCAAAATTTCATATTAATTATTCAAATAAATATTTGTTAAAACCCTAGTTTCCCATACTAGGTCCCTTTGCCTCTTGAGGTATCACCTTACATGTTTGTGATCTATGTATCCTTTTTATACATATTCCAATATCTTGTTTAGATTATATCTATTTAATCCTTTCTTCCATCATTTAAGTTATTTTAATTATGCCCCATAATATCTTTACATCTCTTCCTTTGAGATGAAGTGCAAGACTTAGTGGAAACCCTCTTGAATTCACCTAGATTCCTTCAACCTAACTATATAACATGGATAAACAACCAGCTCAGGTTCCTGTTATAGATACTACACATCTAGATTACACAAAATTTTATAAATATAACTTCGATAATGAGTAGTATAAAAATAACAATGATGATGTACACACTGATGTTCATGCTCTACTACATTGGATTATTGATCCACTTCCACCAATTGTTGATAATGAATTTGTTCTCAACAAAGATTTGATCCTAAATTTTTTTTGAGAAAGACTCTAGGACCAGCCCTTCAATCATACTCTTATCTTGTAATCTATCATGGAAATTGAAAAGTCTAAGCAAGTTAAATCTTCCATTCTTTAAGATCAACCAGTTATAAATGACTCTATGGAGGTAACTATGTCTCAATAATTCCCTATAGCAGCCCAAACTTCTTCTTTACCACCAATTATAACTAGTACATCTTTGTCTCCTGATGTGGTAACCTTTTTAAAAGAGATAAAATATCTTCAATCTAGGGGCTGCATCTTGATCAAGGTGTCTCTAGACCTACACAGGCTTTCGATTCTTTTGCTCTTTTGTATACACCATTGGCATGTCACATTGCTTTTACACCCTTACCAAAAGGTTTTGTTCAACCCAAACTTACTCTATACGATGGAAAAGTTGATCCAAATACACATTTGAGAGCCTTTCACATATCATTATTGAACTATGTACCAAATGATTAGATACTTACCAAACTATCTCCATGAAGCCTAAAAGATTATGCTTTACAATGATTCTATAGTCTACTGAATTAGTTGGTCAATGTATTTAATCCTTTAGCTAACATGTTCCTATCTAATTTCAACATTAACATCAGTGATAAAGTTTCATAATCCCAAGTTTCACAATAGAAATAAAGGGCCAATGAGCATCTCACATATTATGTTCTTCCATATAAGACTATCTAGTCGCATGGCTGATCAAGAGTCACTAGATATATTAAAATAGAGTCTTCTACCATGTTTTCATGAATCAATTATGTTCAAGAGATTCTCTTCTTTCACTAAATTGTGTCACACGCTAAAGGAAAGAGAAGTCAAGTTAATTTCAATGGGCAAACTCAAGCACACAAGTATCTTAGACACAACAAACATAAGTAGCATTAAAGTTACATACAAAGTAAAGTTCAATTATAACAAGAGTTAGAATGAACCTATAGTTATTATAGATTCAAAACCCCCTCAGTGAGTGGTTTTATTAGCACCTCCTTGGTGTACCTTTACCAATCTACCAATTTCTCTAGCTATATTTTTATATCAACTATTGGAATGTAACATCATATCTCTTCTTCATATTCAAGAACTTGACCCAACAAACATCTTTAATGGGGATATGATCAACATGTATTTTACAAGTTTTACAAGGCACCAAGACATACAACAAATAGATGCATTAGTTTGAGACACAAGATATAAGATTTAATAGATGGTAATCATATTGATCTTATCACTTTAGTTGATCCTACTCAAGACAAACCAACATAAGATAAAGCATTTAAAATATTTTTAGATCATTTTAAATAAAATTCCAAATAGGATACATGGATTACATCAAGGTTTCATCATTCATATCATGCACATCCCCCACCAGATACATACAATGCACCTTCAATTGAGTTACATCCTTTGAGCAACATGATTGGTGTATGCAATTCTAGAGTTTTAGATAGACCTTCCATCTCCTTCTAAGTGCAGGAGATCATTGAGTATCATATGGATTGCCATGCACTCTTTATTAGAGCTCACATTCATAATCATCCTATTCATAGTTTTCTCATAGACAATGAATCTAGTGTGAACATGTGCACTATGACAATATTACAACATTTGAGATATTCAAATTAAGATATTACACTGATAGACACAATTATCAACAAATTCAGTGGGAATGTATAGAGTTTATTGGGTGAGATTGTACATCCTATACAGGTGGGTCAAACACATGTGACCAAACCATTCACTATTGTTATCAGTGCAACATTTTTTGATATGTTACTTGGTTAACCATGGATTCAAAAACATTGAGTAATATCTTCTACAATTCATAGATGCATGAAATTCATTCATGTTAATTAGGTTATTATAGTTGGTGGATTTCCATATGAGTTACCACTCCCCACCTTAGAGCTATATTCTACTTTACAGTCAATAGTTTTAGTTTAGTCACTAGTTTTTGTTCAACCACTAGTTTTAGTTGTTCCACCAATTCTAGTTCTTCCTCCAGTTCAAATTTAGACATAGTTAAGTCATCCACCACTATCATAGTGAGCTCAGAAACCTCCATAGAGGTCTCTTTCATTGAAGACATAGTTTCAAGATTCTAGACAACTCCCAGGTATAGTATTCACACCTAGGGTGGTATCATTGAGATCTCATGTGTCTACACATAGAGCACATTTTTAGATATTTTCTCTTACTTTTAGATGGGTTCATAATAGCCCTAAATTTGCATGCACTTCTCAGAGTTACAAGTGGATCCCACAATCAATTTCCACTTTAGATATTTTAGATAATTTATAGCATATACATATTTCAAAGCCATAACCTTAGGCTCTCCATCGTGCTTCATGATGACAAATGATTCCTCTCCTTGATACAAGACACCATGATAGGAAGTCTCCTATGAGACTCATCAGTTAGTATCATTTTACCTAGTAATACTTGTAAATAGTTTCTATTGCTTGATTGTACATAGCTCAAAACTTTCAAAAATTTAAAAATAATATAAAATTATAAAATATAAATAAATTTAAATAAATCAAAAACACCAAAAACATTTCAATTGTATTCATCATCCATGCTTTACATTGATACTACTATGATAGACTTACATTTTTTGTTATATGCTTATTATTTGTCAATTTATCTACATTACCATGCTTCACTTGATATTATTTGAGTGTGGGTAGTGCCATCTACATCCTTGAATGATTCAATCTACCAATTGAGGGGTCATCCTACTTCTACATTTGAGACACACATCGATATACATACCCACTAAGGGCATCTTGTACATGACTACACCGTCCAAGTTATGTCATTCCTATATCACACACTCTAGTTATCATGATGATGTACATTATTTACTAGCTTACACAAATTACTCTATTAACATTCCACTAGTATGGAACACTTATGTATATCTTAACATATAACTAGTCTTGTACAAAGATGTCCTGCATACCTTCACATTCTTGCTTTGATTAATTAGATCATGATTGTATTTCTAGTTCTTACATGCTTTCTTTTCTTGCTTAGAATTATTTTGATTTCATTGCCTTTTCCTATTCTTTTTTGTTTTATATATGTGCATAAGAACATTTTCCAATGTCCTTTTCTTCTATTCATGTGTTTTCCTTTGGACATTTGCCAATGTCCCTTGTTTATACTCTTTTATGTGTTTTTTCAATTATATGTGTATGCAGAATTAAAAAATGCCTTGTATGCTTGATTTCCAAATTGAGTGACATGTGCCCATGTCCCTTGTTTTCTTGGCCCCTTAGTAATCTTTTGCGTGATTCTTTCTTATTTCCTTGTGTGCTTTTTGCTTGATTTATTTTTTATTGTTTATAATGCCATTATCCTAATCATGCATTATCTTTCTTTCTTAGATGCCATGATGGACATCATGCTTCATCCCTCCATAAAAACTAAAAACTAACCAAACATCTCATTCTAGTTCTAGTTCAGTACATTATATTACTTTTTTATATCTATCTAGGCATACCCTTGTTGATCTAACAATCTCTTAATACAAACCATGCTTTATCTTGAGATATCTTGTTGATTATCATTATTATAACATGTGTCTTTACAACATAACACACTTGTAAGGTTTTTTATTTTGAGGGAAATCATTATAGGGTCTTGATTCCTACCCTTAAAAGAGGGGAAAATAAATAAGGGTTTTGTCATAGAGATCAGAACTCCTTGTAGTCAAAAATCTGGATTCTAGAACAGCTCAAAACAATAATCAAAGGTTAAACCAAGCATAATAAATCAAATAATAGTGATGATTCCAATATATTTTTTATTTTTAGCAAAGGACAATATAATTAGACATGGAAAATATCACCAAAAACTAGGGTGTATTATTTTTGGTGATCCTATCAAAATAGTAAAAAAGCCATATTTTTTAGAAACAAGCAAAAAAGTAGGTTTAGCTATAATTTTGCACATTTAGACCAATTAAAAATCAATAGTTTTTAGTACACTTTTTCTCAAAGAATATAGAGATATATGCCATCATGCATGACATGATGGATATGACTTTGAGTTTTAGATATGACAATTGGTATAACTTCCAGATTAGAATCCATGTTTTAGGTGTCAGTGATTGGGGGCAATGTGCATGACACATTTATTTTCTTTTATTTCTAATTTTTTCATTACTTAGACATTCTCAGTAGTTGTGTGCATTATTTAACTTACAAGTAGTTGACATCATTCTGGAGTGGCTTTCATTCAATTTTAATCTCCACATTCTTAAGTTCTTGAGTTCTTGAGTGGCTTTCATATAAGCTTAGTGCACTAGTTCAGAGTGGCTTTTATACAAGCCTAATCTTAATCTTTTAGAGTGGCTAAGAGTTTCCTCATTTCTAATATACATTCAACTATTCATTCCATCATTTTTAGATCATATTACATTTGTGGGCTTCATGGGTCATCTCATATGACACATCTCATACCAATATCAGTTCATAGCTTTACTTCACATTGTAAGGATGGAGCCAAAGGACTAGCTAGCCTTTGTATTCTTGAGTTAACTATTCATAAGGATTAGAAACATAGTCCAAACATTGATTAGCACATGCATGATCATATATATTTACTTAGTAGGTGATAATAGAGCTAAAGGCCTAGCTTTTACATTCTTTATCCACTCTCAAAGAATTAACCAGTCATCTCCATTCATCATATTACTCTTGGTAAAACACCTTATGGTATTACTCAATATAATCCAACATCACTCAACATTATAATAGGTTTGGTATTGGTTCATGTACCTGATGAGGTGTATTCATTATTTTCTCTTCCATTCTCTCTTATCCATATTTGTAGTTCTTATTTTAGATATAACATATATAGTAAGAATTGATCTACTCTTTGTTTTTCTTATAGATTCATACTTCATATCATGCTCTCTCTATGCACATGTATCATCACAATAGCTTCATGAGCTTCACCCTTATAAGTAAGTTTAGGTATGCTTTCCATTTTTCCTTTATTTGAGTATTTCACTTTGTTGTATCACTAGAATAAAGGGGTGGGGCAATATAATAATATAAAATGTAAAAATTGGTAACTCAAGTGTGGCTAATGACACCCAACCTATAGTTCCATATTCCTTGCACCTATTACCCTCATAGACACATTTTCATTGATTCCCATTCATATGTAAGCTTTTAAGACTTCATTCTAACTTGGCCGTGACCCTTTTTCCATGCTTATTCCATCCTCCTAGGTCCTATACCATTAAGACAATAGCAACCAACTCATAATATAGTGCTGAACCTTAGGGTGTTCCCTTTTTGATGCTCCTGTCTAATTACATTTTGAGCCTAAATTACCATTTTTCCCTAATTCTTCCTCTTCATTGTGTCAGCTTAGTGTGATTACATTTAAATAATAACCAATATATCCTTATATAAGCCCATTCAAAGATCATTTGAAAAGGGATGTAAAATATCACTAAGAAAGCAAGAATACAAGAAAAACTATTCAAGTAGTCTTACCTATTATTTTCATACAACCAACCAATAAATTTACAATATCATTCAAATCCCTGGGCCATCCCCTAACCACCTCAAGTATATCTAGTTTTAGCATTTCTTGCATTCTCATATCACAATTTCACTAAGCACTTTCAAAGGGAGAATTACATAGGGCCTTATCCATCTTCAGATTATTGGTATGTAAACAACGTGTCCATACACAGGGTGTGAAGAACGTCTAGTGCATCTTACACACACTAACCCCTGTCTTTTCTCAAATTCCTATTCAAGCTTATTAGAGACTTAAGATCAAAGATAAATCAACTCTATAAAGATCTCCATTGAGAGTTAAGCTTAAAACATTCATAGGTAGGGTCACATAGAAGTGGTAGATATAACCCAAAAAGCTTAGACCTTTGTGACCAATTTGGATAACAATGATAGGAACATTATTATAGCATTAAACCTCGAAGTGTCATATTTTTAGTAATTTTATCCTTTCACCAAACAAAATCTAGATCTAGGTTCCTAATATTGTCCAAATCTTACATATTCAATATCAGCCTTCATCTTAATTAGATTAGCATATTTATAACCTAAGGTATATTTCTCTCTATTCACTTGATATTTGTAGAAAGTCTAAACAATAATCATAATTAACACATCAATAGGTTAATTATGCCATAATTATTGGCCAATTTATTTTACTCATATTTATAAATAAATAGGAATAAAACCCCAATTATTTCCAAAAATGTTAAATCACTTACTTATGAATTATTAGGGTTGAGAGAGGTTCAAAACTCAAGTATGAATGTATAATATAGTTAGGATGAGTTTTTACATGACCATTGAGATCATTAAGTATCAATTGCATAACTCAAGTATGAATATATGATCTATTAAGGGTGAGTGATTTAATCAAATAACTATATAAATATAGAGAGGTTTAGTGATGTTGATTTTTTTAATCAATTAAACCTATAAATATAATGAATTGATATAGACAAAAAATATTAGATAATGATACTTTCTAGTGTAAAATGGTGCTTACTAGTGATAGTAATTTGGAGATATAATTGATAAATATGAAATTTTTGGTACAATTACATGGAATGTACACATATAATATGTCTCAAATTTAAGAATATGTGTCACAAATATAAAAAAATCTATTTTAAATCTTGTGAAAAATTAATTCAATGTATAGTATTTTGGCACAAGTGTATATCTAAATCATGTAACTTTACTAGAGATTATGAAAATTTGGATGTCATGTTTAATATCAACCTTCATCTCAATTAGATTATCATAGTTATAACCTAAGGTATATTTATCTCTATTCACTTGATATTTTTAGAAAGTCTAAACAATAATCATAATTAACACATCAATAGATTAATTATGCCGTTATTATTGGCCATTTTATTTTACTTATATTTTTAACTAAATAGGAATAAAAACCCCAATTGTTCCCAAAAATTTGAAATCACTTCCTTATGAACTATTAGGGTTGAGAGAGGTTCAAAACTCAAGTATGAATGTATAATATAGTAAGGATGAGTTTTTCCATGACCATTGAGATCATTAAGTCTCAATTGTATAACTCAAGTATGAATGTATGATCTAGTAAGGGTGAGTGATTTAATCAAATAAATATATAAATATAGAGAGGTTTAGTGATGTTGAATTATTTAATCAATTAAACCTATAAATATAATGAATTGATATAGACAAAAAATATTAGATAATGATACGTTCTAGTGTAAAATGGTGCTTACTAGTGATAGTAATTTGGAGATATAGTTGATAAATATGAAATTTTTGGTACAATTACATGGAATTTACACCTATAATATGTCTCAAACTTAAGAATATGTGTCACTAATATAAAAAAATCTATTTCAAATCCTGTGAAAATTTAATTCAATGTATAGTATTTTGGCATAAGTGTATATCTAAATCATGTAACTTTACTAGAGATTATGAAAATTTGGATGTCATGTTTGTGTGACATGCAACAAATAAAATCTAAAAATATTGAGAATTTATTAAGTGTAGAGGTTTTGAATCTATAACATTCCCACACTAATATCTATAAGCTCTGTAAATGTGGAGGTCATGCCTTTATGACAATTTTCCACTAATATCCCCTCTATTGAGGTGATAGAAATATAATATAGTGGTTACCTTAACTAAAAAGGAATAATAAAGTCATATAATTTATATATAAATAATGTAGCATATAGGAGTAATTTTTATACATAGATATATAAACAAAGTGTGTAGAATTTTGTCACATCAAACTATAAGATGCATGATATAGATCATGGAAATGTCTAGAAAATAACAGTACAAGACCAATAAATAATCAATCACACACACAAGAGAACTCAATGTATGCATAATAATGGTACTAAGATAAATAATACAAGATGCATGTTCAAATTATACACAATTGAAATGAAATAACATACTAAAATTTCCAATCAACATAGAACAAATAATTCAAATGCCAAAATAACATACAAAGGCATAAGGTCAATGCAAAAGGAACATATTCAAATGTTCCACAATAAATACAATAAAAATAAATGAAATACACTCAATCAAGTGAAAATTTTAATAAATTAAGTACAAACAACCACCATAAGCATATCAACAAGTCCTTGTATAATATGTGTTATCAAAAACATTATGCAACATAACATATCAAGTACACTGTGAAAAATACGAGCATAGATATAGAAATGTGTAATAATTAGTTTATAAGTTAGAACATGATAATTTATAAGTTATCATAAAGGATATGAAACATTTATCAATCATGATCAACACATTAGATTCCCCCAACATAATATATGATGTGGGTAGAGGAAAGGTCCAATATATTGTATGTCCATATATCATGTGTCTATGGTATGCACGTATCACACTCAAAGATGAGTGAAAAATGTATGTGTATATAAATGAATAATATGATATCAACTAACATGAATCAAAAAACATAGGTGTCAAGGAGATATTAAGCATGAGAATGTGAAATCTATTTTGTATTTTTGAATTATTAGAACATTTTTGTATTTTCTTGATTTTTTTGGATTTTTCTAATTTTATAATGAAATGGATATACAATTATCCCATATAAGGGATGACCATTAGGTTATATATACTTATAATATGGTGAATCATAATGGTGATACTACTAAGGACCATGTATAGGTGCCATATCTAGGTCTGGAATGTTAGAAATACTCTATTGTGCCTTATAGGAGTATGTGGTCATCAATCATTAGTAGTATAAGTAGGGGTTCATGGAGCCCATTTTAATCTCTATTTATTTTATTTGGAGCTTCACTAATTGGAACATTTTTAGTTTATCTATGTAATTAGTGTTGTATAAAATTTCACCTTGATAGTTCTTTACTTAGTCATGCACTTAGCTGCCAAGTCAGTCAAGTTCTAGACTTGGGTAAGCTACGAATGAGAGTAGGAAGGTCTGACACAGCATTTATTCATTATATGGCACTATAATTAGTTTCACATAAGGCATGAGCCTTGCGCACCCACCTGAAATGAAATAGGGATGGGGCCAAACTCATGTTAGGTTAGTTGCATTATGGCATAACCTAGGTCTATAGGGGAGTTAGTCCATTATTAGAGTGGTTAGTTTGCCTTTCAACACTAAGTCCTAGGGTGAAAGTGGTTCATCACCAAGTGGCACTCTAGGCACATGTCTCTGAGCCTTGGGTTATTCTGGCTCATAATTGGAGTTCTCTTAGGTTGCTGAAGGTCACTAATGGCATAAGGATGCTATTAGCAACTGTGTTGAGTCTCCATTTTAATATTTTACATAAATACTCAGATAGAACTAAACTAACTCATTAGTAAGATCTCTTATAGATCATAAACATGGATTAATAATTCATCCTATCAAGGCTATTCTTTTATTAACTTAATCATAGAGTTTATTACAAATGATAATATAGGTGCATATACTAACTCTAATCACACATAGTGGCTCACATGTGAGCTTTGGATATACATTAATACTGCTAAAACTAGATGCAAAATTAAAATACTATGGTTGGCTCTCTATTTTTCTAGAGCGTTGCTATCGTTCTCCTCTCTCCCTTTTTTTCTACAAAGGCTAGCTTCCTTTTATAGGTGAGTCATCTTCAACCAGATTAGAGGGGTGCATTCCAAGTGATAAGTTATCCTAAGTTTGCTAGGTCTACTCTCCTAACATCCATTTACGTCAAGCCACCTCATAAAAGTCTTGACATGGACATCCTTTAGTAGGTTTGGTGTTTCTCAACTACCTACTAGCTGACATAGATTCCATGGGGACTCCTCTAATTATTTCCAAAATGCTCAAAAGTGTAACTGGCAACATGGTTTGCTTCACACCAATGTTTGATAGGTTCGTAGGATCCATGTATTAGCACAAAAGGGTGCCCAACATTACCCCATAAAAAATTGCTAGTCTACCCTAGACTAGTATTTAAGAACCTTAGGTGTGTATAACTTGGGTACACCGTACCTCAAATCTTCCTTGAAGTCTTCAAAGCCTTGGATGGTGACCCTAATTTCATTGATGGCACTATCCACTTTAGTGGATGCTGATTCTATAGAAATTATGTTCATGTTCTCTAATTCCTTCCAAAATGTTTCTAACCTTTCCCTTACCTTCTTGACCCCTTTGTCAAAAAGTTCACCCTAATCACTTGCTTTTTTATGGAAGGCATGGAATAATTCCTCCAAATCCTAATATTGAGTGTTTAATTGAGTGTTGAGGGAGTTAAAATTTGTCATTACTTGCATGCACTCGGATCTAGACACCATGAAGGAGTGTTGGAGTTAAGTGTCCTTCTCCTCCTTTATCTCTTTTAGGTGTGTGTCAATGATTTCTACTTGTTTGGAAAATTTTAAAAATATGGTATCTACTTCCTCAGTGCCCTCTTCAAGCTTGGTGAAGAGATATTCAATCATTTACATCTTCTTGGTTAACTGTTATTGTGTGACCTTCAAGGGGTCTAGTTTTTCTTCTAGTGTTAGCTTCATCCTTGGTATCATTTGCTCTATGAGCACGTAGATGTAGTCAACCTCCTTCATATCTAAGGTGTCCACATTATTTAGGAGGGATGGATTTACCTCCACTATCCACTCTATTATTTATCTAAGCTTGAGTTTTTTTACCTCCATCTCCTTTTCTATATCCTTTATAATTTTCCTCCAACTATTGGCATGAACATCATTTATTATGTTCTTGCATGCCACCAAGGTCACCATCTTGATCAGTCTATTCACTTACCACATGGGATTCATGTCATGAGGGTTAAATAGATTATAGTCATGCCGTTCTTCAAGCTTCTTGGCATGTTAAATTGCCTTTAAAGTAACTTCAAACTTAATTTCATCCATATAGTAAGATAATACCCTTGAAACCTGGTGGTGTGTGAGGGTCATTATGGATTTTGGAGTCATACACTACATTAAGTAGAAGTCTTCATCCTCCTTGAAGCCTTGGTGTTCCCTTTCTCTATTCTTAGGCTCATATTCTTCATATTCTCCAAACTCTTCTTCTTCACTTATGTTATTTACTAGTCCCGTGTCTTCACCTCTCCCTCCTTCAATGCTACATCTATCATCATGTTCTTGTGAGGGTTCATCCATGGAATTTTCCCCTCCATAGATCTCATACTATATTCCTAGCTTCTCAATTTTTTTCTTTATGGTACTCGTATCACTTTCATTTTCCTTAGGTACCCCCTTAGAAATGGGATACAACTTTTAGGTGGTTTCTTCTACCATGCTAGTGGTAGCATTGGGTGCTTCTTTTGATGATCTTTCGTCCTTAGGTTTCACACTTGCAAGACCCTTCTTCCTCTCCTTTTTTTCAAGAATTCATGCCTTTTCATCCTAGGCTACTTTCTCCTTGTATTTCTTCTTGATATTTTTTTCCTCCTCTTTCTTCCTGGCCTACTCTTTCTTGGCCTTTCTTCTCATGGTTTGCACGGTGTATTCCATTTCTCTTTATCATGCCTTCTTAGCCTCTAGTTGGTCAATTTTGGTCTAGCTCATACGTTTATCCTTCATATATTTATGCCTCCAATGTAATAATAGTGTTGCATCAATATGATCTTGGTCAAGGCCCATACCTCTCCATTTTCTAGTATCTCTTGTTCTTATGTATCCACACCAGAGTGAGTTATCTCTTTAGGCTCCTTGTCTTTCCCTTTTTTCCTTTTTTCTCACCTTGTTCTCTTCTAAGCATCTACATTCCTCTCCTTTTACTATTTTGATGACCTCCATAGCCAACCTTACTTGGGATATTTCTTCATTTTATTCCTTGAGCTCCTACACCCTTTAGGTCTCAAATTCATAAGAATCAAGTCTTCTTAGCCTACCATTTTTGGCTCTATCTAGGTAGTGGTGAAGGGGTTTGTTCACTTGAGGATTCCACTTCCTCTATCATAATGGTGGTACCCCACCCCCATTCTTCCTCAAATTTCTTTATTTATTATTTTTTAGAAGAAACTACTTTGAGTACAAGGGAGGGGGCCTTTCTACTCTTTTTCCCCCTTGGGCTAGAGGTGGTCTTTGGGGTGAAGCACTCACGCTTATAATACATCTCTGATGTAGATACTTCCCCTTTTGAGGTGATTTTCAACCTCAAATACTCTTCAATTTATTCTAAATTTTCTCCCCTTTTATTTAATGGGGAATTCTTCTTCTTATGGGGCATGAGGGTTCCTTCATCTTTGACTGGGATTATGAGGTCTCTTCTAATCTCATTATTATTTCTTATGATGGAATCCTTATTTCTAGGCTTGATTGCATAATATATCTTATGGATGAATCCTAGGATGGTAACTTATTAGACTAGATCTATGTCTATTCAATCTAAGGCATCCTCCTCATATTCAATCATACTCCCATCTATGTGTGGAAACTTGTACTATAACCTTTTACTCTCTATGTATATCTCCCTGACTAAGATGTCTATGTTTTGTGTATTTAGTATCTGAAGGAACACATCTTAAAAGTACTCAATCAAGAAGGTGAAGGGAAGCTTCAACCATCCTGACCTATTTCCATCCTTTAGTGATAGTCAGATGATGTAGTAGTGTTGCATTATGGAAAAAGTAGCTATCCCAAACATGCTCATGGCAAGCCCCTGGGGGATGCACCATTCTAGACCAAAATCCTCAATGTAATTCTCATACTAGTGCATCATGTGAGTTTTGTATTTTTGTCCAAAGCTAATTTGGTAGGTGTAGTCCTTATACTTTTTTTTGGAGGACCCATGGTGTTCTAGGAATACCCAAAACTTTTTATTGCTCCCATCTAGGATCTTGATCTCCTCCATAATAATCAAGATTAAGATGAAGCCCCATCTAAATGTCACTTTCACACTATGACATTCAAGCACTTTTCTAGTTAGTTTCATGGTGATGACTATGCCATATTGCATTAGAATCCCAACACCATGTGGTAAGCCAAGTAGAGATATGCTTTAGACACATCTATCCATCACCCAATAGGACATAAATTCAAGCTCATGGGGTACGTTACCACCCTCGTGCCTAGGTCCTTACATTTGTTGATGGGGAAAATATATCCCCTTTGAAATAGTTTAGGAGCTTGGTGATGCTCTCTACCTCTTCATCATCACTCATTAGCTTATGGATGTATTTACCAATATCCAAAATTCTAATTATTTTATTTATTAATTATATTGAGATCTTCATACGTTGGCCTATGAAATATATATAGTCCTCATGGACATACAAGAGTAGTAACCGAATAAGTTTGTATAGATTTCTGCTGTAAGGTAACTCATAGAGCTAAGTTGCACCTAAGGCCTTTAACTTGTCTCTGATTAAGACATCAAAGAGGGAATCACCTTCAAGGGTCTTGCACCCCATATCCACCATCCAATCCTATTCCAAGTGCTAAAATTTGCTTGATGTCCATTGGTTATATTCCCTCAGCTGGTAAACATGAATAAAGGAATGCCATGGTTCTCCCATTCACACCTTTGGTGAGAATTACATATGCTAGTACAACATCTTTTTCAATGTCTCTAATTTCATCATCATGAAACTAATTGCCTCTACTGTTTATACTTTTGTATTAGAAAAATTGGATTCTTCCACAATCTTTACTTTCTTGGGTTCTAGCTATGCCTCTACAGAGTGTGACAACTTTCATTTTTTTACCATCCTAAACCTACTAGTATTGAACCTGAAGAGGTGTGGCTTATCAATGTCTCTAATGGTAATCAAAACTTTTTTATTCATAATATCTGTGTATGTGCATCTAGCTCTAAGCTATACTGGCTATTAATGGTGACCTATTAATAACATTGTTCTATATTTGGCTCTCTACACCAATTTCTCATCCTTACTTTTTGCACATTGGTTCCATTGTGAGTGCACTCTTTAGTGTGCATCCTTTCACTATATGAGTAGGTTGAATGTTTACTTGTGGTGAGTCTTCTCTTACCTTGATTCTATAGTATTTTGGTATACTTATTCTTCAGTTTAGTAAACTTTTTAACTTAATCAAGTTTACTATTGATTAATTTATATCCACCTCTTAGTAACTATCATTATTAATGTAGGTGTGATGGTGTTGGTTCATTGGATTATTAAGAAACACAAAAAATATTTGAGATCTTTTAAAATTTGTTGTTTTGTAAACCTTAAATTTATATCTTTGTGCTACTACCACTTCATTTAATATTCTTAATGGATTTTTTAGTGAAGCAACATATGGTTCAAATGATCACTTCCCATTGGATACTAGATATTTTCGATGACTTTTCTTCTGCATGTGTATCCATGGTATGACCTTTGCCTTTCTTATGGAAACCTAGGTGAAAAAAGTCACTTTGACATGATTCAACCTCATTGGTTCCCCTTCTTCTAGATTCACTATTATTTCAACAAGTTTCTCTATCTTGGTCAATTTCTTTGTGCATCATCTTGCCTTAGTCTATCCTACCCCATACAAATTCCTTGTGCTAACCCTCTAATGCTTTGTCTCTTCTAATTTGTGCACTTTTGGAGAGAAAATGTTCACTATCTACCTTACACTTAACTAAATAAAGCATCTTCACTTTCTAGTATTGCACTTAATTATGTTGAATGTCTTTTTTGGACTCAGGTTTCTAGCTCTGGATCAAAATATGATCCTTCTTATAACTATTTCTCTTGTGCACACATGCTTGTTTTAGGTAAGATTCATGAACCCACAACTTAGATGTCTGGCCTCATACGCTTGTTGGTGTAAGTGATCAACTCATCCAATTGGAATTATGTATGATGTGTGGAAAAAAAATTCTTGTGGTCATCTCATGTGGCTTGCTATCACTATACACAATATAAAATTAGTTTGGCACATGAAAAACTTTATTATCATCATCCTAACTCAGCTAACCATGTAGCTAGAGTTTCCTTGGTGTGAGTGCCAACCTACTATCTATAGGGCTTTAACTAGTTGCCATTGAAATGCCTTGGGAGTATTTTTATAGACAACATGTTTAGCTTGCATGCCTGGGTGTTTGAAGTACTTGGAGTCATAAAGAAACACTAATGCTTCTTTAGTTAGCTCCTTATGCTTGATGTGTTTGTCATGCCACCACTTTTGGTGCACCTTTTAAATTTTTTATCTCTACTTAGCCTTGGAAAATTTATCATCTAAGTGCTCCAAATCTTCCAAACTTATGCTTAAAGACTCTTGATCCTCTAGGTGGCTAATTCATGCAATACATACGGAGGGAACTATGAATTCCATGGGAAGCATTACTTTAGTGCCAAACACCAGTTGAAATGGTGTACCCTTGTTTAGGCACTTGTAAGTTGTGTAATATGCCCAAATTACTATAGAGACATGATCATTCAAATCCTTGTTATGCCATTAGCCTAAGCATGATATGGGGTGGTCTTGTGGTGCATCACCACATATTTTATTAGGAGGATATGCAATATTTCCTTGATAAAATGAGTGTTCCTACCACTGGTTAGAATTAATGGGCACCCATACATGTTGATGAGATTCTGCCATATGAAGTGTGTGGTTTTTATAACTATACAATCTTTGATCAACATGTCTTTGACCTAATTGGTGATATAGTCAATGGCCACTAAAATGTTCTTGTCACCAGTGTGCCTTATTATAGGAGTGATTGGCCTAACAAAGTAAATGGCCCATTTTTTGAATGGAACTTGGGCAAAGATGGGGATGAGAGGGATATCATCCCAATAGTTAGGCTTCCCTGTGCACTGGCATATGTCTCATGGTTTAGCATACTCATTGTGTCTTGGAATAGGCTTGGGCATTAGAAACCTGGCTGTAATACCTTGTGTGTTGTTATATCACCTATGTAATAGCCTCTTATGGTTACTTCATGTAAATCTTGGAAGATAGAGTCTCTTTCATGTTTTAAAACACAATAGTGAAAGAATTCATCCCTACTTACTTTATAGAGCTCCCTTTTAATGATATGGAAGGGGGAAACATGGACATCAGGTTTTTTATTTTCCTTGGTGGACATGGCTTATGGTGCAAACCCTAATGTTAAGAAGGTAGTGATCTTTGATATATTCTCAAGAATGTGCTAAGCTCTATATAGTTGTGCATATGGCATGCCATCCTCAATTGACATTACCACATTGCTAGAGGTGATGCAAGATAACTATTCTAGCCCCAAGTTCTACTTCCCAAGTTTAACCATAACAAAAAATTGGAATTCTTGGAAAAGAACAACCCATCTACATATACACCTATGCAAGGTATGTTTTTTTATGAGGTACTTAAGCACCTCATTATCTATGAAGAATATGAATAGGGTTACTAGTAGATTTTTCCTAAATTTTTGTAGGTCATAGACCATTACTAGTGCCTCATACTCGGTGGTTGTGTATTTATAGTTAGCTTGCATCCGTTTACTACTTGTGAAGGAGATTGGGTGGTCCATTTTTACCTTCCCTATTTTAACTAATATGGCACCAATGGTAGAGCCTTAATAATTGACATAGTTGTGAAAAGGAGTTATCTAGTTGGGAAATTAAAGATTTGGTACAGTAGCCAAATTTAGTTTTAGTGTATCAAAGGCCTCCTCTTGCACCATGCCCCAGTAAAAAGGATTGTCCATGTGTAAGAGATATTTTAGGGGCACTATGATTTTATCATAGATCCAAATGAACTTCCTCTAGTAGCCATAGTGGCCTAGAAACGCATGCACATTTTTATACATTAAAGGGGTTTGGGGCTAGATTATGATGGCTATCTTCACTGGGTCAACAAGGAAACCATCCCTGTAGATGATGTGGTTGATAAATATTCTAAATGGAGTTTCAAAGATGTATTTTTTAGATTTAGAGAGATATAGATCTATCTACACCTTTCAAAAATGAGGCATAGATTGTCATAGTGGTCTTTTATAAGACCATACATAGTCTAGTCATCAAGGTATACTTATAAGAACTTATAGCTAAAGTCCTTATAAGAAATGATCACTACCCTAGAGAACATGAATAGTGAATTATTAAGCCCAAACTGCATCATGTTATATGTAAAACAACCCCATTAATTCATAAAGGTTGTTTTGGGCTTATCCTCCTCCTCAATTTGCATTTGATGGTAGCCCAAGAACCCATCAATGAAATTTTAAATTTCACAACATGCGATTCCATATAAGATCTCCTCTATGAATGGGGTCAGGAAAGGGTCATTGACATAGGAATCATTTAGCATCCTATAATTGATGCAAATTTGTATGTATCCATATTTATTGATGCTGATGACCATCAAACTCACCCATTTGGATTCTTATATTGGGTAGATGACACCAATAACCAACATTCCATCGATCTCCACTTTTACCTTGGCATGGAGATTGGGGTCCATATGATATGGCCACTTCTTTATTGGCCTTGTACAATCTACTAGATTGATGATCATATTTTCAAGTGAAGGGTGGGTACCCCTCATGTTCTTATAGCTACACATGAAGATGTCCAAAATTTCCTTTAGGAGGTCAATAAAGTACACTAATTTTGACTTAGACTAGTAAGTGCCAATAGTTATGATCTTTGACTCACCCTTCAAGTTGATGTATACTTTAGTGGTCTTGAGTAGCACATGGTAGGGTTTATTTTTCTCTTGGTGTGAATTTTCAACCTACCTTGTTCCTTATATTGTCTAAACCCAAAGATGTGATGGATTTCCATCATCTATTGAGCTATCATCCATGAGGTTCATGAGTTTTTGTCTACTTGTTAGAGCCTTCTAATTGTGCTCCTTCTAGGTCTCATCATCTTCATCACTAGAGTCACTATTGAGTTCCTTGTCTTAAAATAATGTGGGAAGCACTAGTCCCTTTTCCCTAAACATCTCCTTCAGGCACTCTTCTAGGATTACAATGTCTTCAAACATTACTTGACGGATGAATTGTAATGGCTCTAATAACTCTAAGTTATGTGAAGAAAAGGGTAAAGTGTGCATGAACCTCTCCTTGAGTATTTCCCAATCATTAATCTCATGGAATGTCTCATTTACAACATACCACACTCATGCCCATGTCCTCAATGTCCTATAGAAGGTGTGTACCCATAATCTTCTTAGTGCATTCTCACTAAAGATAGTCCATGTTTCCTCGCATAGACAACATTCATGATTGGGTCAGAATTTTCAATGTAAGTAGGTATGTCTAGATCTTCATTACTCTTGCAAAACTTAGTACATATTATTCCTTCACATATATCAAGTTTCCAAGCTAGGTATCTATTTTACCCACCATTTGGAAATCATACTCTTTAAAGTGTACACAAGCTCACCCATTAGATAAATTTCCTTGGGGATGCAAGCTTCAATGTCCTAAATATATTTCTTGATGGGATGGCTTCCTTCATACTTTGGTAGCACTGCAAGCTTCCCTTTACTAAGCTAAAATACCCTTTTATCCCTTTTTTACATTTATAAGATCCATTTCTTCTTGAGATGTTCCCTCTTGATCAACCATGTATAGGATTGTCTAGGCATGACACTACATATTAGGTGAAACCTTTGCCTAGTGACCCTGTATGCCTCTTCAACCCATCATTTACATGCTACATTAGTTTTATCAAAAGTTGATTGTCCATCTTACCATGTGAGCATGCTTTAGTCTCTAGGGTTGAGTTTCTCAATGCCCTACACCATGATGTTATAGATGTGATTGATCTCATCCTTGAGATCAACAATCTCTAGATAGGGGGTACATTGATCATTTGAAATGGGGATCACAAACCTCTCCTTGCCATTGTCAAAAGTCATATTACACTTTTTGAAGTGCATGTCTACATTATTGGAATAACACTATGGCCTTCTGAGGAGTGTTAGGTAATTATCCTTTTTAGCTAGCTTAATGACCTCAAAATCTACATGGATCTTTGCACCCATGATATCTAAAATGGTTCCCTTCAAGATCCTAAGAAGTTGTACATAGGTTTTTTTAGCCATAAACAATATGTGAGGTGAAGACCTTAAGGGTGATCATCCCATATTTTCCTAGGCTTTTTTGGTTAATATATTGACTTCTACACCCATATCCACTAGTACTTCATAGATTAACCATCCATTGTTGGTGGCATCTATTAAAAACTCTTGGTCATACTTAATATTTTGAGTATGCTTGACCTCATGCACCTGTTCCATATGTAGTGTTACAACTTATATCACTTGAGATGTGACCTCTTGTGCTGGTTCTCCTACATGATTTTAATGTAATTCCTTCAATAGTGACATCATCCCTTTATTTTTTAGGAGGCACAAGATCTCAATTAACTCTTATACCTTAGTTTTCTAGTGATCTTACTTCTTACATGAAGTGGTGGCCCTTGACTCTAAATCTATGGCCAATTGATGCTCACCCTATAAGTCTTATATCATGTTCATGACTTATTTTAGGACATCCTTTTGCTATATAGGGTTGGGGTATGGCACATTTGGCTCCAGTCGATTCATGCACTTAGTGTGGATTGATTTGTCATACTACAAGCATAGATTTTGATGATTGAGTTATGAACCCACTTCTTGTCATGGTTTGTACCTTGGGTAGCTATTTGTGAGTTTTTTGGCACTTAGGGGCCCAATTTTCCTCCTTTAAATCATGCCTAATATTTACAACACCTCTATCTAGACTAGGCCATCCTTGAGTCAACTTGTTATACAAGTCAAGGCATTCCTTAATGCATGTGGCCCCTGATAATACCCATACATTGGGTGTGTTGTATAATTATGTTGGTAATGTTTAGTTGACCCACACTTATAACATGATCATGGTGGGAATCTTCCTCTACCACATCCATCTCCTCAACTATGTGAACTTCTTTAGTTTTCATAACCCATTTTGTTCTACCCATAGCCTTAATTCTCTTGACCTACCTAGCCATCACTTGAAATTGTTGCTTACCTCATGCCTCCTTCCATATTATGGTGCATCTTATCAATTAATCTATAGTTCACTATTGAGTTTGTATAAGTATCACACATCTTATATAAACTATAGTGTTTACTTGTCTAGTGCATTGCAATAGTGGATAGTTTTTGGGGTTCTTACACTCCATAACAAACTTCATAGTTGAGAATTAGTGTGTAAACATTTTTGCATTGGTAGTTATTCTTGTTATGCCCCTCTACCTCACAATCATTGCACCATAACCCACTATGAGTGGTATGCTCTTTCCAAATGGTCAATTTATGTAACTGAGAGGCCATTGATGCAAATTATGACTCCATAAATGGAGAAACTTTGGTATTAGTACTACCTACACCTTGGATCAAAGAATGGATTCAAGAACTTTATGGGGTTTTGTGAAAAATTTTATAGACAATGCACATCTAAAAGGCCCGAATAGGCCACCAACAAACCATTGTGCATGTTGGGCAGGATGAATGCCATATGGAATATTAGAGAGAAATTTTTTAAATCATGCATCATATAGGTGTACACTCTCAAATAACCCTTGGTTGATCTATTTGAACACTATGATTTCTACTACTCAAACTCAAGGATATCAAATTATTTCAAGAATGCCTCCTTTAACACATCATAGTCAACCTTATCCTAGTTTGGATCAAACTTATAATACCATATGTGGGCATGATTTAGAAAATTAGTCACATATTATGTTGCCTTGAACTTGGGTTGAGTGATACCCCAAGCATGCCATTATAGTTCACATTATATCACATGATCGATGGTGTTCTAAACTGTATGATACATAGGTAAGTGCATGGTCATCTCATAGTAGATTTACTTAAGAGGTGGCATGGTGTTATGGTTCATCTACCTTCATTGTGTCTATGTTGGGTATGGACCTATAATACCTCAATTAATAGGGTTGGGTGTTGATCCTAATGGGTTAGGCTACATTTTGGAACTTGATGGCACATCCCCACTCCCTTATGTCATTATACCACTTCCTACAATCTACTACCTAGTTGGTGTAGATAACATTCTTTGTATGAGAATGATTGCACTTGCATTCAAAGCTCTTGGGTTGGTAGTTTCTAAATTTACTATTTTTTAAATTAAATTCCTCTTAAGGGATCACTTATTAAAGTAAAAACTCTTGGTTCAACCTTTGAATTATATCAAAGTCTAAGTTGATAACATAGTTAATTGCCATTTTTATATGTTCTAGTTGGGGATCCAGTGCATGAGCTTGTGCTTCGGGGTCAAGGGGGTAGGTTCTTCTAATGCATTATCAAGTTCCACTTCTTGTAAGAATCTTTTCCAATCTATACCTAAATACTGAGTTCAATTTATCAATTATTCCTCTCCCTCTTCACACTAATACAATAAAAGGGATCCTTCCCCATGCCCTTCCTACTTACTATAGGTCCTCTTGATACATATAGGTTCCAGATCCTCCATTAGTCTGCACCTACATTTACCATAATTTAATCTCCAAAGATATCAGGTGTTAGGTTGTTGTTCCTCTTCCATTGCAATTTACCTATACATCCCCTTCTTTCCTTCCACACTTGATCATATACATAAGGAATTTAGCCTTCCATTTTCATGGTTTCTATACTATAATCCATAAGGAGATTTTGTAGTTCAGTGCTAAGCCTTCTATTGAATGCACCCCCTATTTCATAGAATAACTTGTACTCTACTTCTTTAGGGAATGAGAAGGTTGACACTGCAAATTTTAAGACATAGATATTCAATACACTTCTCCATTACTTATTCACAACATGCTTCCAGACTTCATCTAGACTTTCTATCCTTTCTATGCACTCTATAGTCCATTTGAGGTATTGGTCATACCTACACCTTTTAGTGTTAGTGTAGACAAATAACCATCAGTACACATGGTCAAGTAACTCGTACAATAATACTTCATAAAGGGAATCATATAAGTTAGTCTATACCCATTTTGTTAGCTTTTATCCTTCATATGTAAGATGGTTCTATGCGAAACTATTTTTGACTTGATCTAGACACCATTTGATATTCTTGAGCAATAGTTAGAGAATCACTCTATTGCACTATTTTATAAATTAAATTCAATAGATATCCCAAAAATATAACCAAAATGTTGTATAAAAGTTCACCTTGCTAGTTATATACTTAGTCGTGCCCTTAGCTACCAAGCCAGCCAAGTTCTAGACATGGAGAATCTAGTTGTAAGAGTAGGAAGGTTTGGTCCACAACATTTAATCATGTTATGACATTGGCATTAGTTTCACATAAGGCATGAGCCTTGTGTGCTCACCTGAAGTGAAACAAAAAAGGGATTAGGCATGTGTTGGGTTAGTTACATCATGGCATAACTTGGGTTTCTAGGGGAGTTAGTCCATTGCTAAAGGGATTAGTTGGCCTTTCGATTCTAAGTCTTAGGGTGTGAGTGGTTCATCTTTAGGTGGCATTCTAGGTGCATATCTTTGATCCTTAGGGTATTATAGCTCAGACTTGGGGTACTCATAGGCTAGTCAAGGTCACTAATGGCATAAGGATGTCATTAGCAGACAAGTTGAGTCTCAATTTCAATAGCAAACATAAATACTGAAATATAAATTAAATAAAACTAACTCATAAGTAAGACCTATTATATATCATAAACATGCATTAATACTTCTTCCCATCAAGACTCTTCTTTCATTAACTTAATCATGAATTTCATTGAAAATGAAAATATAGGTGCATATCGTAACTCTACTCACACCTAGTGACTCACAAGTGAGATTTGGATACAAATTTGAACTCCTAGAACTATATGTAGAAGTAAAATATTATGTTTGGATCTCTACTTTGCTAGAGCTCAATTATCATTCTCCTCTCTCCCCCTTTTTCTACAAAGGCTAGCTTCCTTTTATATGTGAGAGTCATCTTCTGCTAGATTAGAGGGGTGCATGCTAAATGATGATTTATCTTGAGTGTTTTGACTCCACTCTCCTGAAATACATTCACCTCAATCCACCTCATATAAGTCCTAATAGGGACATCCTTTAAAAGTTTCATTACTTCTTAACTACTCATCAGTTGGTGTAGATTCTATGGGGACTCATCTAGCTGGTTCCAAAATACTTGAATGTGGAAATGACACAAGGGTTGCTTCATGTTGAGGTTTGATAGGTTGGCATGGTCCATGTATTAACACAAAAGGGTCCCCAATAATTAGGTATGTTGTGTAGGAGTAAATTAGGATTTTATGGAATCCACTATATATCTCCGGTGAAAAGGTCTCTCAAGTATAAGCTACCCAAGAAAGTGATTAACTATTTCTTAGACTTTGATAGATGATTAACCTTATTATGTTTTATAAGTATTTGTCTGGGAATAAAATTATCTTTTCCAAGTGGATGTTCATATGGAATTATAGAAACTATGATTACCCTATTTGTATGAACATATTTAGTTCACCCATAAACTATGGAAGGTACTATGCAAAGTTTATGTATCGAATGCCATCCTGAAAACATATAAAAGGATCTTGTGTATAGTATAACTAAAAATTTAGTAACCATATTCAATGTCCAAACTTATAAAACTATTTAAATATCATAGATATTGTGTTCTGATGTCATATAAAATGCTTTGACCATTTTTGTTGAAGGGTATAAATAATCATGTGTATATCCCAAATGAGTGAGTGAAATCATAGTACATACATTATCACAAGAAATGTTATCAATTATAATTATATGTATAGGGTGATTATCAAGGCATGCTCTAATAAATAATGAATGAAGATCTGATTGATGATCTACAATTTCAATGTCATCAAATGAAATAATGTGTATCTAAAAAATAAGAGGTGTTGGTCATGTATAAGTGACAATAATACAATCTAATGGGTTCCCATAATATGTTGGAGGATTATTTTCATTATGTTACATTTACAATTATATGTATTTATTAAAATTATATTGTAATGAGTTGTTAAATATGTTCTGATTTTGAGGGTCACTAGGTTATGAATATGAATCCTTTGGAAGATTAGCAATGGTAATCTATTAGTTATCAATATGATCTTGGATCTTATGTTTTAGTGTATAAAATTTATTTTTATAATGTATTGTTCCTTGGTGATGGTTAAAATATGCATTATCATCATCTCCTTTTAGTAGAGGTCGATTCATATTAACCTCTATAGGAGGAGGGAGAGATATGAGACAACACTCCACAAAACTATTAATTAGAGAAGTTGGAGACTTGGGTAATCATGTAAATTGTCTCTTAGGTGTATTGGATAAGACAAGGTTATTATTTTTATTTGTCACTTCATTAATCATTTTGTTTTCTTCTTTTATAAGTTATTTAAGTTTTACCTTGTATCTTGGTTTGTGATGAAACTTGGTAGAATATGTAGTCAATGTGTTTGATACATACTTAAGCTTGCTCAAGGAAAAAAAATCATTTCTAAATATTAAAAAATATGGCATAAGTCATCAAAATATTTGAACTTCTTGAAAACAATAAACACATGTAATGTGTTAAGAAAACTTTTCTTAAAGATTTCTTGAATCTCTTTATCTCCCATTGGATTTGTCATTTCTGCTAACATTATTTTATACCTCAAAGACGTATTGATTGATATGTTCATTGGTTCCTTGTTTGATCTTATCAATTTTCACATATGACATTTTCAGGGATGTTGAAGGAGAAATGTTCTAGAAACTAATTTTATATGGGTTTGAATGCTTTCACTGATTGGATTGGTAAGTCTTAGAACCATATTAAATCATAGTCCTTTAGTATTGTTGAAAATAATTAGTCAAAATTTTATAATTTGAAGCATTATAAAGGAATGATGCATATAAATATCATATACACTATCCAACATGACCCTTGAGAACCTAAAATGTGAATTCAGGTGAAAAAAATAAGTTTTCGAAGGGTGTAAAGGTATCTCGAGTGCTATAGGATTATTTAAAACATTTTGTGAATAAAAAACATGACTTGATTTCAAATAATTTTGTTTAATGTTGGAAAAATTATCTTCCAAAGTTTTTATAACTTGGAAAAGAGTTTGCATAGTATACCCATTGAGATTAAGATTTGAGATTTCAAAAGCCACCGAATGGCATGGAAATACCACTTGTGTTGATGTAGGCATTGAAACCGATAATTGAGTTCAAGTATTAATTGTTCCCATGGAGGATGTAGAAAGAGTCATTTCATCTAGCGGTTCACCATTATTCTTTGTGGAAACACTAGCCTTAGAATGGTTATTAATTTTTTCTTGGGTAACATCTAATAATTCATTAGTTAAATCTTTATTTGTATTTAAATGGTTGACTAAGGGTTTTTTATCCTCAATTATTTTATTATCTTTGTTAACATTTTCCATAATTAATAAATGAAAATAAAGTTACCCATGTAAATTAAAAAAATTAGATCTACATATTATTGAAATAAAAAACCCTAGAAAAATAAAAAACCCTAGAGAAATATAGGAGTTGCATGAAAAAACATAGTGTTTGGGTTCACCAAATGTTCAATCCTTTTGGAAATGTGATTCTAAGGGTTAAGGGGGTATAATATCCTATACATAATGATCAATAAAAATATTATTGATCAGGCTAAATAATTAAAAACTTAGATAAATGAAAATTATAAATTAAAATATTAAAATGTAATAAATATCAAAAGTCCCACATTTTAAATATTTTCTTTTGATTGAAATGCCAAGAAAAAATAATACTTAGTTGGATTTATAATGCACAAAAATATTTGAGTTGTACATAGGAATAAGTGTGAAAGATCAAGATTATAAGATAAATAGGAAATTATGTAAATGATGTTTTAGAGCTGGGACACTAATTTCAGCCTTGGCACACTACTATTGATGTTTTGACCTAATCTATGATGCTATTGTCTAGTATGGAATATGCACTAGATTTTGATGTGACCAAATTCATTATTTTTAGTTTTGTCACATTTATACTAATTATTTAGATCTATAGCATAGATTGTATATCTATAATTATGAATCAAACCCTAGATCTTCACCCTTATTCACTTTTAAGATATGTTTTTCAAAAAATGGGTTACTGGGCTCATTGTGTCAAGTTTAGATCAAAGACCAATTTATCAATGAGTGTTTCCGACATATCCAATACTATAAGGAGGGACTAAAAGTTATGTAGTTCCACCTATGTGTGGGCATGTGTTGGAACAATAATATGAAATGATATATGTAGATAATTACAATGATCTAGCTTGTAAGCTAAAAAATACTGCTTAAGTAATGCTCTTTAGATACTTCAGAATGTTTCTAAGATTGATCACATGACTAATATGAAAATATCAAGGAAAATTGTAGTGTAAATCAATTGTGAAATTGAATGAGTGAGATTGAATATGTGCTTATTTGGTATTCTCTATATGATTAATGAGAAGTCAGAGACTTATATTTAGGTCGAATAATAATAGTGTGTTCCACTTATAGAATAAAGAGGCCATATACACTTCCAATTTCTCCTGAAAATACTTTGAGTTTGGTTCATTGATATTAATCAAACATATACTCTTCTCCAAAATTTTCAAGATTGTATAATATTTTTTTGGATTTATTTTTGAATTTTTTTGACCATCTATTAGAATAGAACATTATTATTTTAGTCATTTATACCACACTTTTTTTAAAAATTTCATAGTAGAGTTTAATAAGACAAATAGTTTGACCCATAGGTTTTGAATAATTTATAATTCATATGACTTTTGAGGTCTGGCTAATAGATAAGGATCTAGACACTAGTGTCAATGTTAGTGTCCCTTTGTGGCTAGTACTATCTATAAGTATAGAAAAAATTTAAGGATATAAAATTGAAAATGAAGGATGCTGATGAATATTTCTATAGTAAAATTGTCTATTGTGAAAGGAAACACATTTACCTCTGCCACAACATCTAACTCTGATCCTTACTTGCTTTCTTTGTCCTTAACCTTTTGGTTCCAAACCTTTGTATCTCTCTATTTCAATATATTTCTCCTCTTAGTGTATTATGAATTATTTATAATTAACTTCAATCAGTCACCTTCATCTCCTTACTTACCTATTACTCTTTCAAGCAATCTTAATGCCTTAACTCTCTACTAATCCCTTCTTACATTGACTCATAGGCTAAATGAATAATTACATGGTTCAAGGTATCTTTATTATAATAGGGTTATTCTCATCCTTTTACCACTCTATTAAATCATCTTTTAAGCCTCTATCCCATCCACAATACTCCTTAAAACAACTCTTTGCAACATACCATGTTTCTTTCCTTTGACAGACTTTTTAGTAGCCTTTTTTGGCTTTTTTTTCAAAGTACAAACAAGTATAGATTTGTCTTGGGAACCTAATGATATATTATGAAACCCTTTATTTATTTTCTCCTCTAAATTAACTTTATTGGCTTAATTCCAATCTTAATCACTTTTTAGCTTATGTTTAGAACTATTAGGTCTATGTCAACTTATTACACACACAGTCATTTATAATCCATACCTAGAGGTCCCTACACACCTAAAACCTCAAAAATTACTTATAAAACATGATATAGAAATTAATCACCAAAAATCATGATTATTGGATGGTACAATCTCTTTCAAATTCAATTTTTGTTTAGAAACCCTAACCTAGAGTTACACAATCCTGTGACTAGTCAAAATGACATTTAATTAATTTTTGAGAACTATGAAAAGTTATAAACTATATAGGAACTTAAGGGAGGTTTGTCCCATCAATAATCAATTCCCAAAATCCTTATTTACATTTTATAATATTTTAAATACCTTCCCATGCTAGTTTCATAGAATTCTATAGGTATTCAATATCACTATGTCACACTACAAACAAAGCATGAGAAAGACTCTTAGTCTAAATGAAATAAATGGTTTTTTCAAATTTCATTTCATCAGTATTAACCTCTTCACATGTTTTTTTTACCCCCAAATTCTTGTACAATTTTCCAATAGAGTTACTTTTATTTTTCACTATCACCTAGGTAGATTTTATAATCAATATTGCAACTTAGGGTTCTTAATCTTTTTATATTACACAAATGTTATATTTAAATAAAATACACAATGATTTGATAAGGACATTAAATTTTTAGGATAACACAATCCACCTCAAAAAAATCTTTCATAATACTCTTACCACTTTGATAGTCCTATTATAGGATTAAGCAAACTCAAGATTTATGATCTTAACTAAGACTATGTTAGGTTTTATTCATAAAGTACCATGAAATAATTTATAGAACTACACAAAAAACCTTAAGATCAATAAATAAATACTTATCAATGTAAAAATGTGTTTCAACTATGAATCTAGGAATTTAACTCAAGAGAGGATGGTTAGTATCGTGTTAGTTTCAAAATGAAAACAAAATGAAAGAAACACACTAACTAGTATAACATCTCTAGGCCTAGACACTAGGGAGAGATTAGTTAAAAAACATGAATAAAAAACACAACTAAAATGCAAAATTAACATTCTTTTACCTTCATTGGATGATCCAAAATTCTTGTTATAATGGCTTGCTCAACTTGTGCTCATGAAGTCTTCATCAAAGGAAGCTTGACTACCTACATCTCTCCTTGGCACCTTTGGCTTGTAGCTTGGCTTGGCTTGGAATCAATTTGGCATAGTAACACTAGTTTATTAAGATTTGTAATAAATTTTGCATTATAAATTTACATAATCATCTCTTAAAATTCATGTGGTGAGGCCTCTTATTTATAGATTTTTGAGAATGCCTAGAATTAACCTGAACCGTCCATTGTAAAATTGAGATGTGTGGTTAAGGATTAATTAATTTTTTTTAATTAAGTTTATAATTATCCTCATCATGACATTTAAATAAGTGGAAACTAAGATGCATGGAGGGCATGAATCCTAATATTTATGGCATTTATGACCTAGGGATGTCTTCCCAAGAAATGAGGTCACCTTGTGCTACTGATATTTGATATTAATTTCTAAAAATAATTATTCAACAACTTTCCATGGAATTATTAATTATACCTTGATTTGGATTAATTATCTTTTAAGCATGATTAAGTACTTTATGCATAAATTACTCAAATTGATTAGAATGCCTTGTTATTGGTCCAAATTTTGACTAAATTAGAATTAGAAGTCAATGTCAGATGCATTGAAACCATATTCCCATTTAATATTTTACCAATATAAAATAATAAAGGCATGTGTCTCATGTAAGAGATTTGATAAGAAATATTAATTCATAACACCTAGGTACAAAATTGACATTTTCAATCAAAATGATCTAATCAAAGTTAGTTGGCCCATAAATTACATTACCCTATTTAATGATACCTTGGCCAAAATCAGTACTTGAATGTGTTAGTTTCACATCATTATCATGTTTTAGTGTGTTTAGGCCAAATTATGCCTTTTAGGTGGAAATTAGTCAAAAGGTTGGTTGTAGGTTTTCGGTGGATAGATTTAGGTGTCTACAGTTTTCCCCTATTTGGGAAGGCATTGTAATCTATAAGCATAGTAATATCTTCTCAAATAATGAAAAGGTCATGTATGCCTACAATTGTAATGATGATAAACTAACTGTATGATGCTCCCTCGAGGGAATAGTTGACACAAGTAAGTCAGTAAACACTCCTTCAAAAAGAAAGAAATAAAACAAGGGGACCAAATAAAGGAAAGATGATGGGTTGAAAACATAATTATATTGAAAAATTATTCAAAATCATTGAGAATATAAGTGGGATGGTACATAATGGTTTGACCAAAGTTGGTTATAAACACAATACCTTGATAGCGGCAACATGGTATGATAACACAATGAGTTTGCCCAAAGGTAGTTATAATCATTGAGAAAATGGAGCTACCCCTATTAGGATAGAAAAATAAGATAATACCATGCCCTTATATATGCAAAATAATAAAGTTGTGATAACACAATGATTTTCCCAAAGATAGTTATAATCATAGAGAAATACAGGTGGGACAGTATGCAATGATTTGCCCATAGGAAATTATAATCATTAGACCCTGATTATGGAAAACATGATAAACTTGGCTGAGGATGATGATAACTTAACATACAGGGTAATGATGAATTGAAACAACTTACTAGTAGGGAGATGCTCATATGAACTAATAAAGGTTGAAATTCTTTCAAGGTTAATTACTTTATTTGGGATATGATTAGCATTAAATTAGGATGTCGATGCCAACGAGATGTTGCCATTACAAAATAGACTTCTTGAAGCTAAGGTTTGTTGTAGCATAAGTCAATAGGCATCATGGTATAACATCATGAGGACTTGGCCAAAATATGCATAAGGACTGAGTCTCGTAATCCAATACTCAATAAAAAATAATTCACTAATGATAGAAATCATGATGACAATGTAAACATGTGAATATGGATAGATTCAAGTATAAGTGTGGGCAAGGAGTCACCTAATGAAAACACATAAAATAAATCAAGGCAATAGTGTTGAAAGTAAACAAATAGGCACACAAATAAAATAAAAAATAAATAAACAGATAAACACTCGAAAGAAACCATACAAATAGTGACCCTAAAAAATAGGTGGTAACTTTAACAAATGAATAAAATGGGGGAATTAGAAGAAAAGGAGTGGGGTGGATAAGTTGTCTCCATATGCACTAGTCAAGTGGATACTACCTACATAGTTTCATGGATGTAATATCCAATAAAATAAATTTTAGGATGAATGTAGTTCTCCCAGGGAATGGGAAGAATGTGATAACTGAGGAAAAAAAATAGAATGGATGTTGTAGAAGAAGAATGGTCTTGAAAATTTGTAAGTGTGTGAGAGAAAAGGCCAAAAAGTATGTGTAAAATAAGTGACAAGTGATTTTATTGTAACATAGTAAGGGTTCCCAAAATCTTTAAGGCAAAGAAGTGGTCAATGTTTTTATTCTTTTCTAACAAATTTTCAAATGTTTTTAGAATTGTTTTAGAGTGTCTCAACTCAATCAAGAATGACAATACACTAAATGGTTCAAGATCATAAAATGGTGATATTTTTCAAACTTAGGTTGCTCATAAAATTGTGAGAGTGTGGCTAGAGGGAAACTAAGCTAACCTCAACAAGTATCGAGTGTTGCCTACATAGTCCTAGAGTAGGACCTTAAGTCACTATATTTCGACCCTATAATGGAGAAATTCTTCTAGTGTAGTAGTAAATTTAAACAAAATGGGGATAGTTGGTAAAAAGGCATAGTACAACATAGAAAGTGGTGAGTTGGTATCCCAAGGATTAATAAAAAATTGTTTTCCCTAGTTTTCCCATAGGTGGTTATAACGAGGACACAATATCATGGATTAATGGTACTAAGTTACTCAAAGGTGGTTATAATTAGTAACCAGGCTGGTGATAATAAAGGAATAATAAATGAAGAATGCAACTACCAAAACTTCTACCACACTACTCCAAAATATGAATTTTATCTAAAGTACATGAACTAACTAATGAAATTGATCAAATACCTTGATGCTGAAAAATGTGTAACAAATGACAAAAGCCAAGGTCAAATAGGCTAGGCTTTAGAACACACTGGGCCGATAGGTCAGAAGTGGAAAGTGGATACAGTTAAGAGGATAGATAAGGATGATATTTATACAAAGAATAATAGTGATAAAATGGCACAATTGAAATGGTATTTATAGAAAATGCACCATATCACTCAAGAATAGTATCACTTGAGGTGAATAATATTCATTAACTTAGGATGTTTATCTTCATCTAGTGTGTCAAGCTTGTTTGCTCCTAATCCATACTCTGTAGTAATGATGAAAGGCCCTATCTAGTTTGGTTTGAATTTTCCTTTATGCTTCTTCTTATTCATGGTATTATTTAGGTTTTATTTAAGATCAAGATCACCAAGTTAAAATGTTCTATACTTAACATGCTTATTATAGTGGCCTTTGAGTTAGTTATGATAGGCTTGAAAATTATTGAGCATAGTTATGCATTTCTCATCAAGTATGTCTAGCTTTTGTAGGTGAGGTACTCAATAGTCATGACCATCCAAGAGATGCATAATGATGGAAATTTGACCTCAATGTCCAATCACAACTAGCGTCATTGATAATATTTTTGAGAATAATGGAAATGGTTTTTTTTTATGCCTTAGCTTGGTCAATACCTTGAGGGTAACATGTTGTACAAAAATGTTGTGTGATGTTATATTTAGTATATAGCTAATCTACATCCTTGTTATTAAATGATCCTCCATTAATATATATAATGTTACAGGGGATACCATAATGGAAAATTAGATGGTTGAAGATGAATTTGGAAATTTGCTTTTCAATCACGTGAGGGGTTAAGCTTCAACCCACTTAATTAAATACTCAGTGGTGGTAAGGATGTGTTTATATCCTTTAGATGAAGTGGGTTTGATATTCCCAATGAGGTCAAGCCCCCATGTAAAAAATGGCCATGGTGTCACCATTGATTTTAGAGTTTTTATTAGGGCATGAATCAAATTAGCATGCCTTTGACATTTTTCACACTTTTTTACATATGCAATGGCATCTACATCTATTATGGACCAATAATAACTATTATGCAAGATATTTTTGGATAGCACTACCCCATTAGAATGAGCTCCAAATATCCCTTCATGTACTTTTCTTAACGCTAGTGTAGACTCTACCAAATTTAAACAATGAAGCAGAGTTCTGTCAAAACTATGATGGTAAAGGGTGGATCCAAGTAGAGAATAATGAGTGGAATGATGAAAGAAAGATTTGGTTTGTTTATGAGATATGTTAGGTGGGAAAACTTGGTTATGAAGGTAGTTGTAAAAGTTTGAGTACTAGATAGAATTAGGACCAATAATATCACAAATCATTGTAATGGTTGAAGGTTCATGACTTGGTGCTGAAAAATTATCAACGAGGAACTTATACTCTCTAGATTTATCTATTTATCAAATTAGAGAGCCAATAGTAGACATGGAATCTAAAATTCTATTACTATCCCTTGGTATGTGCTCAAATTTAGTGTTGGAAATTTGTTGCTTAAGAGTGTCAACCATGGATTTATATGGAACCAACTTATCATCTTTGGTCTAAAAATGATATGTGACCTGATTGATGATTAACTAAGAACCACCATAAAATTAGACATGAGATATGTTGCAATGCACTACCTATCAAAGTCTTGAAACAAGTGTTTTATACTTGGTCATGTTGTTTGTAAAAAAAATTTGATTATGAATGATTTAGGGATTAGATCCCCCTATGGTGAAATGAACAATAGGCCTACCCTTGATCCATGTGCAGTCAATGAACCATCAAAATACATCTTCCAAGGTTGATCCTCAAGTTGTGTGTCAATGATGATCATTATGGATTCATCTTGAAATTGAAATGTGAGTGGTTATGTGTTTGTGAGAGGTGCTTCCACAAGTTAATTTGCAAGAACTTATCCCTTGATTACCTTCTAATTGATATACTCTATGTCAAACTCAATGAGAAGCATGATCCATTTAGCCAATCTATCTTGAAAATATGTGTTAGATATTAGTTATTTTAGTGGATCTACTTTTGAAATGACCATGGTCTTATTATTCAATATGCAATGGCATAGTTTCTGAGCTATGAAGACCATGGCCATACAAGCTTTTTCAATAAGTGCATAACTATGTTCATATGTAACCAAGGTATGGCTTAGGTAGTAGACAACATGATATTTTTTATTATCATCATGTTGAGCTAGGAGTGCCCCTAGAGCATGGTCATTAGCTGATAGGTATAACAAGAACAGATTTCCTGACATAGGAGGTAATAAAATAGGTTGTTTAACAAGATAGTCTTAGAGTTGTTGAAAATATATTTGGTAGTGATCATCCTATTGAAATTCAACTTCTTTATTTAAAAGGTGTGTAAATGGATAACACTTATCTACTAACTAAGAGATGAGGCATTTGATTGATTAGATCTTACCCTACAAACTATAGATTTATTTTAAATTGGTTGGTGGTGGCATCTTGATTATATCATGGATTTTAGTTGGATTGACTTCAATACCTCTATGAGACATGATGAAGATAATTAATTTTCCTTAAGTTACACCAACACATATTTCTTTAGAATGAGTCTAACTTTCTACTCCCATAATCTTTCAAATATCTTACATAGCACTAATGGATGGTCAACCCTGGTTTTGGATTTTCCTAATATGTCATTGACATAGTCTTCAATAATATAATGCACCATATCATGGAATATAATAGTCATGGCCCTTTGATATGTATCTCTAGCATTCTTAGGGATAAATGGCATTACCTATACCAAAATGTTCCCCATGGAGTGGTGAATGGTATTTTATGTTGGTCTTCTAGTGTTATTCTAATCTAGTTATATCATGAAAAGCCATCCATGAGTGAAATAATTTCATAACCTATCATGGATTAAATGATCATTTTGATATTAGGTAATGGAAAATCATCTCGAGGACAAGCTTTGTTGATGTCTCAAAAATTAGTATAAATTTTGATCCCTTTAGGCTTTTTAATAACAGGTACCATATTAGAGATCGATTCCAAGTAGTCAATGGATCAGATATGTCTTACTTGTAAGAGTTTTTCTAACTCTTTCTTTACTAGTATAATAATGTAAGGATGCATCCTACATAGCTTTTGTTTTATCAATTTGGCATCAGGATTAACCATAAGGTGGTATAGAACCAAGATAGGTTCTAAACCCAGCATGTTAGAATAGGCCCATGATAAGATATCTACAAATTCACTTAATAAAGATATAGAGACTTCATGTTCCTCTTAGTAAGGGATGCACCTAATTTAATTCATTTCAATTCTAATGGAATCTTGATATTTACCTCTATTGTATCTTTGATTGGAAAGGTTGAACCATCTTCTAGGATAATAGGTAGTGACTTGAACTATTAGACTATGTCAAGGTCCTCTATTAGGACTTGCTCTTTAACTTCTCCTAGGAATGATGAATTTGAGTCCCCTAATGGGATATTTGCCCATGTGATAAAAAAAATCAAATTTTTTTGAATAATTTGATCAAATACTTATTGTTTCTCAAAACTAAACTCAGATCCATAGGAAAGTTCATCATTGGTAGTCTCCAAGTCTAAATGCAAAGAAGAATGAACACCCTCATCTAATGGCACCTGAAATAAGTTTTCAACACTAAAATAGACTTTATCTTTACTTTTTCCCTAGTCAAAAAGCACCTCAAAGAGGTTTTCACTTTGAGACCTCAATGTTTTAATTATTTATTCTTGGATAAGGGTGTTCACTCGCTCTATAAAATAGGCTACAAGATCTAATGTAATTAAGAATCATGACTTGTGATCTCCCAACAGAATGTTGTCTCTAAGGCCTAAAAAGTCACAAAATTCCTCATCATTCTGAAACTCATCAATTGATAGACTAGATTCTTGTTGATCCTAATCTATCATTTGTGGATAATATAATGGCAATGGGTTGTGATGAATAGCCATGGTAAGGGTAAAAATGACATTGTTATCAAACAAATTAGTTTTATCTAGGTCATCAAAGGTGAGGCTATGACCAAACTCTACTTCACTATCATCAACATCATCACTAGTCATTGGTGATGGAGTTTGAATAAGATATGTGGGGTCACCCCCAACTAGTTTAAATCCAAGTCTATAAGGTCTTTCATACTTAGTCATAGAAATTAGATTAATGGTTCCCTGTTTATTTATTCTAAGGCCTCCTCCTTCATAATTATGATTCTTCATGATCCTATTAGGAATAAGATACTTTGTAATTTTATAATAATCAGCTTGGTTATCATTATATAACCATGATTTATCCCCTTCAAGAGGGTTGGGTTCTAGGCCAAATGCTGGTACAAATGTGACAAGTCTCTTATCTTTGTTATTTTGTTGTCAATGCATATGTGGAGTGACTTTAGGTCACCCAAAGGTTTTTGGATTCTAAGGAACATTATTAATATGAAATGTATCATGGGTCACATACTCTCTCAATCCACTATCTAAAATGGTGAAATGATTAGAAGCTTCAGGAGGTGGCATGTGGGAAAGGGAATCCAAGGTATTAAGATCTATGCAATTATTTGGTGAAGGATCAATAAGTATAGCCTTTCCTTTATCTTGCTTGGAACTTAAATTCATACTTTACTAGTAATTATATCTTTGAAATTCAACCTCAAGATGTTGGCAATGTTCATATGTGTGTAAATCTCCTATATTCTTCACTTTCATTGCTCAGTGGGAAAACTTGATACATTGGTGCAATGTTGATAGGATTACACAAATCTCATGTAACAAAGGCCTCCCTGGAAGAATATTGTATGATAACTCAAGATTAAGCACATGGTAAAGTGTATCATGGGTTAAAGGTCTAATGATAATTGAAAACTAATGGTGCCTTATGGTTCTCTTTCCTAATTATCAATGGATTTGATAGTTATCATTTCAGGTTATAGATCTACCATTATGTACCCCAGAATCTTGATGAGCTTTAGAGAACTATGTTGAGGCCTGATCCATTATCTATAAGGACACATTTCACTTTATGTTGCTTTATATAAACTTCTATGTACAATGGGTTATAATGGAGTAAGCCAAAGGAAGACATATCACTTTGGTTGAATGTGACTTGTTGGGCTGGAGTTAGGTGTCCAACCAAAGCTTAAAATTTATTAGGGGCTATGTAACTAGAAATAGTGGATTGGGTCAAAAATTCATTCAAGATGTTCTTGTGGATTATTGATGTTCATAACAAATCTAAAATATAAATTTGTGCTAGTGTCTTTTACAATTGTTCCATAATATCAAAATTTTTGTTTTGGTCAGGAATGAATGGTTTATTTCAAGGCTAAATGAATGGTTGGATGATAGGTAAAGTGGTGGATGGTTGTGGGCCTAGAATAGTAATCTTCAAACTCTGAGCTATGATTGCACAATTAGGATTAAATATTGGACCATTATTGCTAATTAATGTTGGGAATGGTGTGGGACTACACAAGACAAGTATTGATTATCAATGCACTCGTATGTGGTCACGTGGTAAGGATAGGTTGTTGATATAAGGTCCAAAAGGGGAAGTCCTAGTTTTTTGGTTTGCCTATATGCACTCCTAGCTGAAAGAAGAATTATCTATGTAATTTAGCTGAATGTTATTGTTTAGCAATGGTCTAGGCTAATTAGTGCTTGGTTTAGGATTAATGGAGATGGTATTAACCCTAACCCATGTAATATGACCTATAACCCTATTTTATTCATGTGCAACTATATGGTAGGTTTATTGGTTTTTACCATTCTAACCTTGGTTTTATCCATTATTCTATCATTGTGGGTTTTCTTGGATATTTTGTTGATTTTGTTAGTTTGGCCTTTGATTTTGATACTATTGATTTTGTTACTACACTAGTTGTTGTTATTATTGATGATCATTTTATTACTACTGATTGTTATATTGGGGAAAGTGGGTTTGATAAATCCCAAGAGTTTAACTAGAAATGGAAGTACCATTATCTAATGTTATCTCCCCATTCTCCAACATATTCTTAATTAAATTCTTGATTTGTACACATCTTCATAGATTATGCCTATTGACCCAATGATAGTCACAAAATTTATTTTCACAATACCAATTAGGATAAGGAATGCCTTGTGGATAATGCTTTGGTATAGGCCAACTAATTAGCTTAGCTATGGCAAGATTTTGAAATCAAAATTCAATAGGTTCTCTTAGGTCACTAAAGACATGACATGTAGGCATGGTTCTCCTAGGAGGAGGGGTTTGCAATGGTAAAGGCCACTATATTTGTTGTGTAGGTCTTGGTTTTTATGCTAAAAACATTAATTGGAGAGGTTTTTGGGTAGGAGTAAGCTAAAAAGTTGGTGCAAATGATGTTTTCACCAATTTGACATGATGAGATTTAGTTACTCCATTTCCCACAACATTCCTATTGTTGTTGAATTGCTTCAGTCTTTCTTGGTTATTGGCCTATGCTGGTTGCAATGCTTGCACTTAAATGGGATGTTGATGTTGGACATTTCCTTGATTGGTACCTTGATTTTGATTAGTTCAATTAAGCTTGATGAATCTATTATTTATGAGTGATCACTTGATCAACAAACCTTTATCAATGATCTCTTTGAAAGTATGTGCACATTATAGTTCCAAATGATAAGCTATCTCACTATGTAAATTTTTGGTAAACATAGTGGCTAATTGTTTATCTAGTAAACTATGAGTGAAATGGTTTGTAAGGGATCTCCATCACTGTAGATAGCTTGTAAAACTATCACCAGACTTTTAGTTTACTTGTGTTAATTCCACTAAATAAATCTCATACTCAATATTATAGGAAAAGTGTTACACAAACTTATCAAAAAGATCATCAAAATCTATTACTAAATTTTTAGGCAACTTTAAAAAATACTCCAAGGCTTGTCTAACCAAACTCCTTAGAAATAATAGCAAAAGGTATATGTCACTATATGCCACTGGTTTAAATGTGACAAATAATTTACTTAAATGGGCTTTAGGGTCACCTTTCCCTTTGTACTTGTCAAATTTTTGTGGTTCATATCCTAGAGGAAATGGTATCTAGAAATACTCCATGTTGAATAGATAGGAACACAAGTCATCCAATTTGAACTTTTTAGTCTCTTTCCCAACTTAAATGGCAACAATTTCATCCTTCATCTATTATAATTCTTGGTATAGGAAACTGGAAGGAACATTGGTTTGAGGGATAATATTAGTTTGGGTAGATGGTTGGGAGGTCACAAGTGGGACACTTTGATCAAGGTATGATTTAAATACCTATTGGGGTACATTGGTTTGGTTAGGGAATGGACCAGGAATATGCATACGTGGATTAGGATGTACTTGAAATTGCATATTTGGTTGTGCAATATTCTAGTTTCGGTTGGTGATAAAGGTTTGAACTAGAGGATTTTATGGTTGGGATGGAGGGATATAACTATAATATACCTATTATGGTTAAAAATGGACATGCTACCAACTAATTGAACCTTACTATTGAGAAGGAACTTGTGGACCAAGACACTATCTCTAAATTTATGGCCAATTTTGAACCAACAATTGTCTAGTAGGTACATGAGAAATATGGGTACCTCATTATTACAAGCATCCCCATGGGGAAGTGAAAATATGTTGTAGATTTAACATTTGTCACTGACAAATATTTTCACATTGTTGACTAGTCATTGCTTGGTTTTGAATTGGCATATTAGATTGTGACTGAAGAGGTATGTTTGTCATTACCTAGAAAGGTGGAACATTAGTTTCCCATGATTGAGGTAGCAATGTATTTTTACTTTATTTCATTGATACACTAGATTGAGCCTACTATTGTGCAATACTACTAGTTACTTATTGAGGAGGAGTAGGATTCATCACATTCTATCATTGAAGCATGACATTGGCCATTGTTTGATTACCTAATCCCATAGGTTGTAAACTTAAGGAAGCAACCAATTGAGGTTGGGATGTAGAAAATCCTATTCCATGGTATGATGATTTACTCACGGGATTAACTATAGGTACAAGTTATTAGCTAGTTTTTTGTGTGTTATTACCACTTTGATCAGAATTAGACATTATTTACACATTGTCCACTACATTTGGTTCATTATTTTATGTAGAGGCCAAACAAACTTCTTTAATAATGGGAATATACATCAAGTTATCTATCAAATTGGTTTGTATAAATGGGCTAGAACTCAGATTCTCTTATCCAATTAACTCTATCAACACTCCCATTGAAGGAACTATGTCAATAAGAGGCTTACTCAGCATGTTCATCTGATTGAAATTACGTGCTAGATTCAGGTAGGTTTGATATGTTGTCTAAATTTAGTTAAAGTGATCTTTTATGATGTTTTTTCCTTGATTAGATATATTAGGGTCTTGATACGTTGTTTGGACCAGAGCCATAGGATTGTTAGAAGAAGCCTACTAATCATAAATGATATTGTGGGGCACTCTTACTAGACTTGGTAAATTTTCATGGGGGATGTCTACTGGAAGTTTGGCCCCTACATCTATAGCTCTAACTAAAATCTCATCTTTGTTCTCTAAACAATTTATCTCAAAATAAAATGGATCATACATGGAAGCTATATTAGTAGAATACGACTATTGAAGAACTAGTTCATCTACTGTGGGTATTGTAGCTAGGTATTATGTATTTTGTTCTCAATTTTGTTTTAAATAAGGTGGTGTGTTAACCAATAGATCTTGGATTTGTGCCCATAATTCAGTATTATAAGAGGAATAAAAATCCATCTCATAAGGAATATTATTTGTGTAGGGGTCTTGCACCATTTCTTCCTATGCCACCACATTACTAATCCTTGGATTATACATGAGTCTACTACAAGTGTAGGAATACATGTTTGGATCCATATTCAATGCTTTGTGATAAAAGGTCAAAGAGTTATATAAACTCTAAAAAGGATAAAATATAAAATAGATGATGTTCCAACATGGTCTAGGTTCATCAAAAGGATCAAAAGGTTTATGAAAATATTTGTGAGGAAACAAGCTCGCACGAAGTATGTAACATTTCACTATTTACACAAAGTTAAGAAAGTAAATGGACCAAAAATTGAAATACCAAAATCTAAGGTTGAAGTGTTTCAAATCAATCTAATCTATAAATTTCAAAGTTGCTAGGTCTTTTGGCTACATATAGTGTCAAAAGCTAGGCTACAATAAGGCATACACTAGGACTCTTGGTGAAACAATGCCAAAAGATGGACTATGAAATAAATGAAAGTTTTAATATAATGGATTTGAAACACTTCTAACAAAAAACTAGGCATTTGATTATTGGATATGAACTTGATCAACTAGGTATAAGGTATGAAACAAAAGGCACTTCAAAAATAGTTTATTTTCTCATAAATAATTATATAAAACTTTGTTATTTTTACAAATAATCTAGACAAAAGTGAATGATATAACTGAGATAGATAAAAGATAAAACTACACTTGGATTGGTCTAAAAATGTAGGAACAAATTTTATCTTTATACAAGAGCGTTTATGAAACAATATTTGAAATGTTTTGGGTAGTGTAATGATGCTACACTACCCAAAAGGTATAACAAAAAAGTTTGTTTCAAAAACTCTCTAAGGCAAAGATAGTTTCCCATAATTTTTATAGCATAACACTACTTTTCTTAACTCAAAATGTTGTGGTGCATAGACTCAAAGTGAACATGTTTAACATAAAATGGCTTAAGTCTATCAAGTGGTGATAATGATCTTGAGTCTAAAATGACCTTCAACCTAATTTGGAAATTGAACATAAGTTTTCTCAAGTTTAGTGAAAATGGAAAACCCATTAACACATCAACCCTATGAACTTATAAAAGTGCAATTTAAAATTTAGATTATAAGTGGACTTAAATAACTGTGGTAAAGGTCTAGACTCAATTGGGAAACACAACTATGTCAAATTGGATGATATGACTCAAAAGATTTTGATGAACTTTTGAACAAGGCAAATTGATGATCTTACATGGACAACATAATGCCTCTTTATTTAAAGGAAAATGAGGACCATGTGTTTTGGTTTGAATTGTTTGTTTACACCAAGTTTTGACTTCAAACAATACTTTAATCTAGGATAAAAATTAACTGATTAATCACTCTTAGACTCTAAATTGACAAGGTTGATTGGTATTGTTGGAATCCATCTATAAATGTCATTTGAGAGTATTTTAAGTGTTCATCCAAAATTAAATGTGCATTATATAGTAAGGTTTTTACACCCCCCTTCTCTCAAATGATAGTACTGTGACATAGACCTTGAGGTGCACCTTGCACCAACAATACTTTTGTGGCAAGTGAGAATTTATCTAAGATCTAACAAGTTCTGAACATTTTATGGGAATCAATTAGACACTAAATTTCATGCCAAACAATTCAAAATAAAATCACAAATTTTGGGTCTATATCACTTGGCTTGTTGCAAAAAGGTATAGTCCTTTTTGCAACCACTATATCCTAATGTTTGCTCAGTGTAGTTTGATGTCTAAAGTGCCACCATGTCCCATGTGCAACTCCAATTAGGAGCCAAATGAAGTCAATACTGGGAGGTGAAACTGTGGGTCAAAGATTCCCTAAAAAACTCATGGGAGGTGATGAAGTCCTCCTTCCAAGCCAAGTTTGCATAAAAATAAAGAAAACATGAAAGTAAAACGAATTTAGGGTCATTTTCAAGGTTGCCCAAACTTTGATGACTTTTTAGGTAGTGTTTTAGATGAATTTCTTTCTAGGCCTTGGAATAGGCTACTTGAAATATGAGTGGCACTTTTGATTCCAAGGGTTCCCTAAAGGGGAAAAATGGAAGAGCTTACATGCAACATACCTTTTTTTGCCAAACAAAAAATTAATTGAAACAACTAAGTGAATACAAAAATATTAAAAAGGTAAGTTCATTTTCAAGCCCAAATGGAAAATGAGGTGGTGTTCATTTCACCCCTTGGTCTTAGTTGCAAACTTTGAAAGCATTCACCATAAACATCTAATTTTTTTGTTAAGCACCAAAAAAAGATTCCTAATTGATTTTTAAGCATGAAAAAGGTGATCTAGAACATGTTTTTATCAAATTTCAAGCTTGGTCCTATAATAAAAACATTAGCATGTCCTTTAGCCTTGAAGCTCTTTTAGGTTTGAAATAATGAACTTTAAAAAAAGACCTCTCAGGTCTGTGTTTTAAGAAAAACATAGTAACCGACATTGGTTATATAATCGATGATAGTTACACTAGCTAACTAATGATGGTTATCTAACCAACATCAGTTATATAAATAGCAAATAATGACAGCTATCTAGTTAATGTTGGTTTTACTAACTGATGTCAGCTATTGTGTAAACCTATGACAAAGGAAAATGGTGAAATAAAGTTAGAAAATCAATTTTCAAGAGTTGTAATGATCCAAATGAAGATTTTAAAGATATAAAATGATCTTCTTCATGTGTGGGATGCATTTGGTGCCATTGGGCATGCCATATGTGAATCTATGAATTTGACTCAAGAGAGGATGGTTAGTATGGTGTTAGTTTCAAATTGAAAACAAAATGAAAGAAACATACTAACTAGCATAACATCTCTATGCCTAGACACTAGGTAGAGCTTAGTTAAAAAACATGAACAAAACACACAATTAAAATGCAAAATAAACCTTCTTTGGATGCTCCAAAATGCTTATTATAGTGGATTTCTTGGCTTATGCTCATGAAGTCTTCATCCAAAGAAGCTTGGCTACCTCCATCTCTCCTTAACACCTTTAGATTGTGGCTTATATTATCTTGGAATCAATTTGACATGGTAACACTAGTTTCTTAAAGCTTTGTAATCAATTCTGCATTATAACTTTGCATAATCATCTCTTAAAATTCATGTAGTGAGGCCTCCTATTTATAGATTTTTGAGAATGTCTAGAATCAACCTGAACCATCCATCTTGAAATTGAGATGTGTGGTTGAGGATTAATTCAATTTTTTGAATTAAGTTTATAATTATCCTCATCATGAAATTGGAAGAATGGGTAATTTAGAGGCATGTACGGCATCATGGAAGGCATTAATGAGGTATGGAGGGCATGAATCTTGATATTTGTGGCATTTATGGCCTAGGGATGTCTTCCCAAGAAATGAGGTCACCTGATGATGTAGATATTCAATATTAATTTATAAAAATAAGTATTAAACAAGTTTCCATGGAATTATTAATTATGCTTTGATTTGTATTAATTAGCTCTTAAGCATGATTAAGCACTTTGTGCACAAATTACTCAAATTGATTAGAATGTCTTGTTATTGGTCTAAAATTTGACTGGATTAGAGTTAGAAGTCAATATCAGATGCTTAGGAACCATTTTCGTATTTAGGATGTTACCAACATCAAATAATAAAGGCATGTGTCTCATGCAAGAGATTTGATAGGAAACATCAATTCAAAGTGCCTAGGTGTAAAATTGGCATTTTGGCTCAAAATGATCTAATTAAAGTTAGTTGGCCCATAAATTTCATTGGCCTATTTAATGATACCTTGGCCAAAACTGGCACTTGAATATGTCAGTTTCACATCATTTAGCATTTTTTAGTGTCTTTAGGCCAAATTATACATTTTAGGTGGAAATTTGTCAAAATCCTAGTTGGAAATTATTGGTGGCCAGATTTAGGTGTCTACATCAACTATCTTCTATAGAATCATTCTCTCTCATCTTTCATACTTAGTCCTATGTTATAACACATAATGCAAGAACATAATGTATAGTCATTTGATTATCAACACTATGAAAAATCCCATCAACCTTATAAAACTCCCATAAACCTTATGCGAATTAGAATACACATCAGAGTTCACTTTAATTGGAATTGAAATCAACATTCAATATCATCTTTCATTTATATTCACATATACATAGTTTTTTCACTCTTAAATTATAACTCAATCTTCATGAACATAAATTACAAGGAATGGTAGTGTCTACAAGTTAGTTTTCAAGATCAAAAAACTTTCTTATTTAATTCCTTAGGGTTTAATATTTAATTAAACATTTAATCCATCCCCATACTCCCTCAAAAACAAAAACATTTACAAACTTTATATGGTTCACAACCATTCTAACGGTTCTTGGATTCCTTCAAGAATGTTGAGAGGTTTCTCACTATCCAACTCCTAACGCACTTGTCAATATCAAAAACCATATGATTTAAGCATGTAATGAGGTGAATTTTATCCCTTATATAGCTTAAGCAATGAGACTAAATTATTGAATCTCTTCCACTCATGATTGAGCTCCCAAACTTGACAAAAGAATTAAAATGTTCAAATTTGTATAAATGGTAGGAAAATGCCATATGAATCCAAATTTGAATTCTATGACTTATAAATTATAACCTAGAAAACCACACTCTAAATATCTTATACCAAATAAAATAACTCACAATGGAGATAATTGAAGGTGCCCCTACATCATATGCATATTAGGTTTTTAGCTTTATATATAGTACATGAGATCTGAGTCATCAAAATGTGATGAAAGAGCATCCAAGGGTTTATTTAGCCTTGCATTAAAAAAAATAGAGTTTAGTGTGTTTGGTCTTGATATTTTTGATGTGATATTATTAACCTCTTTTGCTTATGTTAAAAAGGTATTCCTTTTCCATGGTAAAAGGACAAAGACATTTTTTCTATTTTTGTCAATCTACATGGACTGTTATGTCTCAAACAATTTTTATAAATGGTTATTCAACTTAGGTAAGAATTAGATAATTAAATTTGGTGAGATCATAACACCTAACACTTACAAACTTTGCACCAAATTTTAGATCATTTGCAGTCACCATTGAAGTGTACAATTTGATTTTTTCAAAAACATTAGAGGTGTTTTTATCCTTGTGCACTAATAATTAGATGATTAAATTTGGCGGAGATATATTAATTGACATGTAAAATAAATTCACCAATATTTTGGAAATTTGGAGTTACAAAAATAATGTACAGTCTATTTTTGTTAGACTGTGTCACCTCCCTAGTTTATAGATGGTTCTTTACCTTGAGGTAAAGTTCTAGTAAGAACGAGGTTACCAAATTTATATTAGTGATATAAAATGTAGTCCAAATGACGTGTTTCAAATTTAATCTAAATTTTATAAATACTGATAAATTAATTATAGTTTTTGTAACTGTCATTCAACCTAAAAATGTCATATGCTTAGTTTTTAGATGGTTCTTTACCTTTTAGTAAAATTATAATAAGAATTACTTTACCAAATTTGTATCATTGATATCAAATTTATTTTAATTTTTTTTTTCAATTTTCATATCAATTGGATAAAATTAGTAATGTTATGATATTTTTGGTAATTTTCATTTGGCCTAAAAAATTTCAAATGACTACTTGAGATTCATCACTAATAATTTTCCATTCAATTAAATTAATGTAAATATTCAAAACTATTGTATGTTATGTGGAGGCCATGGATGTTAAAGATAAAACCTATGAATCTGGTGAATGTTAAGAGGAATATGTGAGTTAGAGAAGGAGGATTATTTTAGAGAGAGGATGAGTTGTGAAGGAACTTAACTCTACATGAGAATAACACAGAGTTGTTTCAGTTTAGGAAGAACTCTGTGAGAGTCCAAAAATCTTTCATGTAATGTAATAAATATTTTGAGGTATGTGTGAGAGTGTGTGTTTATTTAATAGTTTGAATGTGTTATGATGTGATAATTTAATATTGGTTTAATGAATATATGTTAAGCTCATCAATTTAGAGTAAGTGATGAATGTGTGATAATGAGCGAATGTCTATTACTACCAACATAAAGATAAAAGTAGTACTTAATTGGAACCCTTCCTTTCTTATTTCCTCAAGTGATATGAAAATAAGGTTTTTTCTTTGTGGGGTCTATGTAAAATTCCTATATGAGCCAATTTTAGGATGTGAAAGATAAGTCTATTGAGTATGTTGCAAGCTATGAAAAAGAAGCCTGTATAAGTTTGTTTTAGGTGTGAGAGAAGTCTTGAAAGTTGAGAGTGTGTTTGAGAGGATCTATTTTGAGTCTTTTTAGGTTGTGAAATATAATCCTTCTTTTTGATGATATGTTTCATAAAAATGAGGAAGAACATGAGAGGTGGATAACTTGACAGCGTTGTTGAAAGAATTTTAGGCAAAATTGGATATGATGGATATGACTTCACAAAGTAGAAATGTTACAATTATGATTGAATATTATGAAGAAGAGATAATTTTTGGGTTGATATTTATAAAATAAATATTACATTTTTTGTAAAGAGGCTAATCAAATTAAGGAAAATATTTTAGAAAAAATAAAAAATCAACATAGCTCATGGTAAAGGAAAAATATAAGTCTACTTGTAATATTGATTTGTTATGAATTAAAGAGAGACTTGATAATTTTATGAAAGGGGTAGTGAAGTTAGATGTGTATTTTGAAAATGACAATGTTATATGCCCAATGAGGGTAAAGGATAAAAGTAATAAAATTTGTGTAAGTTCTACTACATATTGGAAAAATCTCCAATAAAAGAGAGAAGGAAAAGGTAAGAAGATGGTGAGTGGATGGGAATATATCATTTCCAAGTTTTTGGGTCATTTTTTACACACAAAATTATAGAAAGACTAGTTTTAGAAGCTTCATGTGTTATTTATTGAGAGAGATAAGAAGAAGAATATTACCATGAAAGGTAATAATAATGGGAAGTTTCCATGTGAACAACTCAAGTATACTTTGAGAATTAATAAGGAGAGGTATGTGTATGTAGAGAAGAAGGTTATCTTGGAAGACAACAAGAATATGAGGTTTCAATTTGAGAAACCCAAGTTTGTTTTGGAAAATAACAAGGTGAAAGAGAGTTGTGAATAGCCTGTGGATGAATAAATGCTCATACAAAAGGATATGGAGGTGATAGTAGTTGAAGCAAAAGAAATAGATCCATCTTTTGATAGTATGAAGGATTTTATGGTGTCTAACGAGTAGTAAAAATTAGAATCATCATTTTTAAATTAATGCAATGAATTTTTTTTCTATTTTTAGGGTATAAAGGTTGAAGACAACCAAGGAAATAAATAGGTTTCTTTATATGATAAAATAGAGGTGAATGAAGATATAAACCATGAAGAGTTGTAGGTTTTGATGAAGGAAACACTAGAGGTGGAATAATTTCAAGTCAAGGTACATGAGGAGAGTATAGTTAAATACCATAAATTTGAAGAAGAACATAAAAAAAAGAAATACAAGAGAAAAAAATTATAGGTTGTTTAAAATGGACCTATGGGATTTCATCATGAGAGTGAAATCTATGAAAATACCGTGAGTGGTAGATAATACTTGGACAACATGTCCTTACAATTTGAATAAGAGATATAATAAGTGACTATGGGAACTTCTTATTCCCTTAATATGTTTATTCACTATGAAGGTATATATAGGGAGATGAAGATATAGATGGTGGACAAATTCATACCAAGATAACTAAATGGTGAAATTAGTGTTTCATATGTGAGAGTAAGCCATATAGATGTTTGAGGAGAGACTCTTATGATTCAAGGTTTACATTTTTCTAAAATGGAAAAGGATATTGAAATATATTTTTCACAAGACATGGAGGAGATGAAATAAGGATATATGAATCAAATGAACACTGATATATAGAGATTGAGAATCTAATAAGATATATGAAAAGAATAATGATAAAGTGATAGTGTATCTAGGAATCCTTAACTTGGTGAGAATCAAGACAATAGTGTGAAGATGGAGGAATCACTAATGGGGTCTCTTAAGTCTGATGTTTATATATTGATTTATGATTGTATCTAGTGCATAGGGGTAAAAAGGGAGAAAGAGGTGGAATTCAAAGAGGTCTTCCAAGGTGAATATTTTAAGCTAGAATTCAAATATTATACACTCAAGAATTAATGTGAGGAGTTGTAGTTAGTTTGCATATCATAATAAACATGTGGATAATAATATGATGTTTTAGTAGAGATGAAGAAGTTTCTTGGTAAAAAAATGATGACAACAAGAGAGAAAGAGGTGAATATTATCCTAGAGGTGGTACTAAGAGATATGATTTATCATTTGAATACCAAAATCTATGTTGAATCCACTATGGTGATATTAATGGAGAATTGTTATGTCATCTATGATAGAGGATGAGATGAAAATAGAGAAGAGTGATCCAATAACAAGTCTAATATTGAGTATCCAAATCCAAGAAGGCTTTAGGAGTAGGTGGCCAGTTTTTAGTAGGTTTAATCTCATCATCAAGAGTAAGTTGCAAACATAAGCATTTTAGCTGAGATGGTCAGATGAAGGTTAATTTAAACCCACATAAAAATAGAGAGTGTAAAAATGAGTCTTTAGAATAGGAGGATGGAATATGGTGGGTCTAACCCAACAAAAGGAGAAGTGATGGCAAATAAGAAAAGGATGGAAATAAAGATGATGAGTATTGAAATGAAACCAAAAAGATGGAGATAAAAAAAAAGGAAAAAACATTACAATAAATTGAAATACTTAGTATAAGTGAACACATGGCTATTATCCTTCATGGTCAAAAGAGTGGTTTACCCACTTATTCCATCTATGAGAGAAGGATCTCACATTTTATAGACCTCAAGTATCTAATGTAAGAGCATCCAAAGGTTTGTGTAATATTTCATCAACCAAAACCATAATGTAGTGTATTTTGTTGGATTTTTTGGTTGTGGTCTTACTAGTGTGAGTTTTTTAACCTCTTAGGTTGATGTTGAAAAATTATTCCTTTGTGATGGGAAAAGTGCAAAGATATTTTATATGTTTCTATCAGCCTAAATGGACTATTAAGTTAGATACTTTTTATAAATTTATCCAATTAAATTAAAAATTATATGATTAAATTTGGTGAGGTCATATCACCTAACACTTAAAACCTCTACACCAGATTTAAAACCATTTGGAGTCACCTAGAAGGTGTAGAACCTAATTTTATCAAAATACTTGTAAGGGTTATTCTTATTATAAGGAAAGAATTTGATGATGAAATTTAGTGGGAATATATTAATTAAGACTAAAACCTACCTACCAAATTTGAGATAATTTGGTGTTAAGTCAATAATTTACTATCTAATTTTGTCAGACTATGTCATCTACCTAATCTATAGATGGTTATTTACCTTTTTGTAAAGTTTCAATAGGAATTGGGTTTCAAAAATTGTATTAGTGATATAAAACATATCTTAAATTATGTTTTTAAAATTTTAGATCATTTAGATAAATATTGGTAAATTTATGATAGTTTTAAAACCATTTTTTAACCTAAAATGTTGTATACCTAGTCTAAAAATGGTTCTTTACCTTAAGGTAAAGATACAATAAGAATTAGGTTACTAAATTTTGAGAGGTGATATAAAATGTAGTATAAAATTTGAGTTTCAAATTTCATATCAATTTGTGTTTCAAATGTCATATCAATTTGATAGAAAATGGTAATGTTTTTATTAAAGGTAAAATATTGTTTTAGAGGGACACTACTTGTACAAAAGAACCACCTCTGTGGCCAGTAACATAAAGAAAAACATTAGAAAACTTAGTAATAAAATCAAGTCCACTAGAAAGAAACAACATAAACATAATGAAAAAATAATTGATACACAACTTATATTGCAAAACAAAGATAATTAGTTGTGGGTTTTTTTTCATTCCTTGTATGTCATGAACCACTATTCTATCATACTTTGGAAATTTTTATCTAATTTTCCTACCATTTTTTCCTTTTAATTCATATTAGTGACTCATTTAAGCTTCTTATTGTTCCTGGTGTCATCCTCACTTTGTTCTGCATTATTAAAAAATTATAGATAACCCTTCTATACTTTGCATTGAATTATTAACCATTACTTTGATGGACCTATTAAGAATATTAAACTTGTCTTTTATCTCTCTATTTTCCTTCTCCAACATATTAATTCTATTATTAAGAATCTCAATTTGAGAATCCATTTCTACTTCCTTCTCCCTTGTGCAAAAAATCCCATCTTTCTTGTTGAAATTATTGATCTCTTATTTCAATCATGTATGATAATTAATAAACCAACAAAGGAAAGATTTGTGTAGGTTTACCTCATCCTTCAACACTTACATTATTATTTAAATTGTTAACTAAATCCTTCATTGAGTTCAAATAAAAGTTGAGATAAACATTAGAATTTGGATCTATTGTTTATACACCAACATTATCATAATTGCCCTTGATGCCTATCACATCCTATTTTACACCTTCCCCAATGATAGGAGAATGAGTCTTGATTGGAGTATCATATTATCCAATAATATTGTTTTCACTATCCTCAAGATCAATCACTTAATATGGGTATAAAAAAATTAATCATTGAATGATCCCTATTCCTTGTTGTTGACCCTATTGTGAGGCAAAATCAATTCTTCAACCTTCTTAGATTTAGGTTTAAAATTACTTATCAAAATCTATTTGGAATGCCCAATGAGAGATAAATTTGTATTTAAATTCTTCCTTTTAGCAATGGAATAATGAGTACTAGGGTTTTGAGCCTAGAAAAAATTGTATATAAGGAAAATAATTGCTTGATGTAGTGCTCTATTTTTGTTCCCATTTGAACTTTTTTGACAGAATGTTCCAAGGAATGTAAAATATAAAAAGGAATGCTAATAGGGATATTATGAAAAATATAATTTAAGAATGGGAGATGATAGTAATTAACTAATTTATAGCATATATCAAGGGTAACATACCTTATGATTTTCTTAGCCACTTCGTTGAACGAAACTGGAAAATCCTCCCTTTAAAATCCACCTTGGAAAACTATGAGCTTTTCATCACCAACCAAAAACTTGTTCTTTCTTGATGAAGGTTCATAGTCAATATTATATATATTTTTTCTTCATTTTTAGACTAGTAACCATATTAATTAGATCCTCATTGATTTCTACGTAAATGTTATGGATATTAACCACCCAGTCTACCCAATTATTTATAAATTGATGTGAGAGATATGTATCATATCCATGACTATGATCAATAAATTTAGTAATACCCCTTATGTGGAGAATTTTCCAAATATAAAACTTCTTCATGATATGATCAACATTCATGGGATCCACTCTATTTATATCAGCTCCATTGTAGAATACTTATTTGCAAACATTCCCAAAATTGTGATTTAAAGGCTACCAAAGTAATTTAATTTGAAAATAAACATATCCTTCAAATGATTAAAGTGTTGGATAATTGAGTGATGATGGGAAAGAGTATACCACTTATTTATAATATTAAATACTTTATTATTACTCCACATAATAAATACACCCATTTCAAATCATGTTATAACGTGCCAATCTCGATCATAGATCTGACACATTCATGACTACATTTGTCCTTGCTTAAAATATCATGGACATGATTGGCTCAAACCTCAAAATTATTCCAAATTTTAAACTCCTTGGCTTCTACCCCTCTATTATCAAAGGTATCTATCAACATATTGACCTCTCTATAATTATTATGCAATATAAACTTCTCAAATACTTTGCTTAACTAAATTATGCTGTCTATTATATGTAAAATAGACTAGGTAACCATATTTTAATTATTTATATAGTTTATGATATTGAGAGATCTCCCCTGAATATGAGTATATTTTCAACCCAACTACATATCCACCATGACCCACCATAAGGCTACTAATGCTTCCAAGAAATGATTTGTTTGGAAGCCCATGCTTCCTTCATAAATAGATATAAGCTCAAACTGATTGTCTCAAATATACCCTCCACCTCATGAAATTCTAGGGTTACCTTTATAAAACCCTTCAAAATTTAGTTTCACCCAACTAGTTTGGGGAACCAACCATCTCACAAATCTTCTCAAAAATATCTTAGGATTAACCAAAGACTTGTTGTCAAGGTTGAGATGCCACTCCTTAGTTATGGTTTCTTCAAATGGAAAGAAAGGCATCCTTTTCACCCATCTTGTATTTTTGAAAATTTTAGATAAGATGGAAAATATATTTTTATATACTATGAATAAGGGTATTTTATTATCCATGAATATTTTGTTATTGTGTTCCTTCCAAATTCCCCATAGAAGATGATGGAAATCCACATTCTTAATTTCTTTGAGTTCTTGATTTATAAAGGGATAAAACAAGCCTACCAATCCACTATAATAGATGAAGGTATAACCCAAGAAATAATAAATATTTGTAGTAAAGGTCCCCAAATCTGGAAAGTGTACACACAATCAAGGAAGATATGATTAATATATTCCCAAGCATTCCCACATAGTACACATCTATTTACCATAGTAAGGACTCTTTTACTTAGATTATCCATTGTAAGAATTCTATTTTAGACACTAAACCACATGAAGATTTTTATTTTTGTAATGATATATTTTTTTCCATACCTAACCCAAAGGCTTTCCACTATTTTTCAAATTTTAAAGCTTCAAATATCAAGAATTAAGATGATAGTTTCCATCTATTAAATTGATCCAAATTACTTCATCTTCCAACTATAGATTTATAATATAGTTTTCATTGAGAATAAAATTTAGATCTGAAATAAAAATGCCTTAACCAAAATCAACATTATCAAGGGTCAAAACTTTCCATCTTTTCCTACCATTACAAACTTGTATATAATCTACCACCGCTTCTCCTAAAATATAAGAGATAGGATGAACAACTTGATGCCATGATTTAAGAGTCTCTAATAAATGATTAAGAATCCAAGAATCCTTAAAATATATATTATTAAGACTATTTCTCAACTTAAACCTACATCCCTTTAGTAAAGTATCCCTATTCTTGGAAAAGAAATTATAAATTGTAGATCCTTTAATAAAGGTAGGATCAATAAAGAAGGATAAAGGAAATTTGCAACTAAGATATTTAACATAGAAAATGTTCGCCCAAGGAGCTAGTTCCTTGAGGAGTCTCCAAAAAATATTTGTGAATAAAACATTATTAATTGAGGAAATATTTATAATACATATCCCTCCAAAGGATTTTGATAGGCATTCCTTATCCCAAGCCACTAGAGGGAATTTGTGAATATCTTCCACTCCCATCCATAAGGGCCCATTTTAGATTTTGTCATTTTTTTCCTAGATAACCTTGGGAATTTTTATGAGGTACATAATTCATGTTGGAGATTAATAAATTATGTCATGATGATATCATGAAGGTTTCTAGGTGAGTAGATGAAGAGCCTTGATAGTCTAAGTGACAATGACAAAGTGTGCAATGTGCTTATCCTAGTATGCTTGATGTATGATTGGTTGATCTTATATTTTAGCAAGGTTAGAGATGTGAAAAAATGAGTATGGAGTATTAATAATGTATAAAATGTACCTAATATGTTTTATATTCTTTAATTTCTTGTGCTCATGAGTGAATTTCATCTGGTTGGTCATTATCGTCATCTAGACATTTTAGGTTTGTGGTAGAAAATCTGAGTAGCTAGTTTGATGACATTAACATTTCCATATGTGGAGGAGTTAGTGGGTGTTGGTTATATGATTTTTATAAAATTATTCCATAGTTTATATGTACTAAATCTTAGGTCATTTGCTTAAGGGGACCAAAAGATATACAATGGAAAAGTTTGACTCCCAGGTAGTTTGACAATATGTTCCCATACTTAGCCAAATTTGCATGAGGCAAGAAAGACCCAAGTAAGAAGTTTGATGGTGTCATATCTCATATGTGTGGAAATTTAAAGACAAGATGATCATATGGGTTTGTTTATTTTTATGCCTAGTTAATCTTCACTAATTTTTAGGTCAAACACTGAAGCCCAACAAAATATATGTATGTTCAAAGTTGGTCTTTCCAAATAATTCTTGACATAGTTAGCTCTATGAAAAATAAATATAAGGAGGAATTTTAATTTAAATATATATATTACAATAAAAGTTTTCAAGATAATTTTTACACGTGTTTGGATTATCCTATGTGAGGAGATCATATGGTTTAAATTTGAGAACATGCGAGAAAGTGAGGCAAAAGATATGATTATGCAAAGTTGGCCTTTTAGGTCGATAAGAAAGGTTCCCATAGTCAAATTTTATCAATTTAGAGTTAAAAAAACATATATTTAGTACATTTATCCAAGAATTCAAGAAGAAATGACATGGTGCCAAGTGTTTAATGTTTAGCTCTGATCAGCGATAAATATCAAGTTTCTTCCAAAGATCAACAATGAGCAAGTGATTATATAGATAGAAATGAATGGTGAATATTAGATTCAAGAGCTCAAACTGATAGTTATTTATATTTTTTAAAGACTAATCTATATACAAGATATTTATATAATGCATAAGGTTAAATTTTCAAGAGTGCATAAGATGAGTTTAATATGTTTACGGTTTAACATTTGACATTGGTAGACTATGTGTTAAAGGTTGATCTTGGTACAATAAGATTTATTGTGCATTTTTAATTTAAGTATAGAGGACATGAGATGTTAGTATCATGTTCAAGGTTTAACTTTGACCATTTCTATTTGAATATTTTAATTTATTAAAAAATTCTAGTTTCTGGTATTTGGGCCCTATCTTTCATCTAGATAGAATTTGCTCATGGTGTAAAAATAAAACTTGTAGAAGAATCTAAGGTGCGTCAAGAAATATATAATTAAATATATAAAATAGTGTATATACATAGTTATGAACATCGAAATTTGATTGAGTTTTTGATTATATTCTACAAGTAACTCGAGAAGGGTAATTGAGCTCGTGTTGATGTTGTTTTGATGTTTAATGATGAATTGGATATTGGGGAGCATTTTATACTTAATGAGGATGATATATGTGAATTATTAAGGTTATAAAAATTATTTTAAGTTTGAATAAAGGTTTAAAAGTTGACTCTGTATTCATTCATGGTGACTATGTTCATAAAATGTTGTCTAAACAAATTGTGTTTAAGTAGAATGGAACTGTGCTAGTTGTCATAACTTAAGGGGGACCTAAAGATCATATGAAATGGGTCCATGCTTTTGGAAGTGGTCCTATTTTATTTTATTTCTTGTCGATGTGATAAGTGGGTGAATACGTATCCATGAGACCTATAAGTGGTACAAGGGCCTTATTAAAAGGTGTAGCTACTTAAGGGTGACCTATTGATGCTATGACCAACCTATGAAGATTGTATTGAGATATTTCTCGATGAGACAGTTGCCTTAAAGCTTAAGGCATGCCTAATGGTCAAATAATATGGTGATGATCATGAATGCTCTATAAATAGTGAAATCAAAGATGGTGATTTCTAGATATGAGTGGAGACTTAGGAGAGATTTGAGAGAGTCTTGTGTGTGTGAATTATTGAAATAATGAGGGTTAGAGTGCCCTTTGGATTATTTTAAGACTATAATATATTAAGGACTATCTGTATGACTTGTAGGTCATAATTTGAATAGTAGAATAGTGTTCTTATTGATTGAGTATGAGTGAAGGTGAAGATTGATAATAACAAGTCCATCATCAGGTGTTAAAGACAACAATTCAAAGGTGGATGTATTCATAGGTATTATTGTGATAGATCATCATCTAAGATGGATTCAATCTCTCTAAAATGTGAAACTTGATAAATTTCTAGTTGCTATTACAACTCACCTAGACAGGTATTGTGGTACCTTATGGGATTGTAATATGAATAAATAGGGATTGTAGTTCCTTGATCAATTGAAATTGGTCTAAATTAGTTATTATTATTATTATTATTATTATTATTATTATTATTATTATTATTATTATTATTATTATTATAAGATAGTAATCTAATTGTGGGTTCTAGTGGGGTTTCTTCCCCAAAAGGGTTTTTAACATATGTGATGTGTTATGTGATTGATCTTGCATTGTCTCCCTTGATAATTTATATGAATAATGTATATGCTTCATGAATGATTTTGGTAACTTATTAAGTGTTTTTAAATATTGAAATTGAATTTGGATTATTTGGGCTCACTAATTCACCCCTAGTTATTGTACCTCTAAAAATTGGTATCAGAGTAGCTCCTTTGATAAAGGCTTGATAGATTGAAGGTGATCCAAGGTACAATATGGGTAGTCATCAAGGAGGTTTCTATACTAACTAAGAACCAATGTTCAATGGATCCAATTATACTTTTTGGAGTGTAATAATGAGGACATACGTTATGTCCCTAGGGTCTGATGTATGACAATATATTATGGGTGGTTATGTTGTTCCCACTACTCCTCCATCTAGTGATGTAGATAATAATTTGTTTGAGAATAATTCCAAGGTAATGAACGCCATCACTTATGATCTTTTAGAGACTGAATACATCAAGGTAATCCATTGAAAATCTACTAAAGAGATATGGGACAAAATGCAAATAATTTTTTAAGGAGATTCAAATTTCAAGCTTGTTAAGTTTTAGACTCACAAAAGGAAATTTTAAAGTCTCAAGATGAAGGAAGAAGATTCAATGGAATCCTTTTGACAAAAAATTGATGGAACTATGAATGTCATCAGAGATCTTGGAGAGAACCTTGAAGAGGCTACTATAGTTTAAAATGTATTAAGGTCTATATCTCTCAAGTTTAGTCCAAAAGTATTTGATATAAAATAAATTCATGATCTTACTTAGTTGAAGATGGATCAATTGCATGACACCCTTATTACCTATGAGATGAGATTAAATGATGATATACCACCAAAGAAGGAAGAAACATTCAAGATAGAGATGAAGCCTAAAAATAATTTCCAAGTTAAGAAATGTAAAGAGGATGATATATATAATATTTATGAGGATGAACTAATTATTTTTATCACTAGGAAATTAAACACAGGCTTAGGAAAGTGTAAGGGTAAACTACCCTTCAAATGTTTCAATTGTGGAGAGATAGGACATTTTTATCATAAGTTACCTTATAAGCATGAGAGGAATGATGGTAAATATCATGGTGAAGGTTAAGATGAAGACAAAAAGACATATAGGGATAAAGGATTCAGAAAGTATAACAATATGAATAAGTCCTTCAAGAGCAAAAAAAATCACTACAACAAAGAAGATTGTAGCTCATCTGATGAGAGTGAAGACAGTGACTCAATATATGATCATGATGATGATGGTCCTATTTAAGACAAAGTTTTGTTCATGGTTGAGGAAGGAATTTTCTCATATTAGAAGGAGTCTACTTGGAGTGATCCAAATGAGATGGACTATGATAATACATTGATAGATTCTCTTGAAGAATTAAAGATTGAGAAGAAGATCAATAAGAAGATGAAGTTTCAACTCAAGGAATATTAGGAGTAATTTAGTGTGTATGAATCAAGATTAAATTAATATACCAAGGAGCATGAATATATGCTCAAGAATCTAATTTATTCATTATAAATCATGTCTACAAGCTTAAAAGCTAAAGAAAATGAATGTTCAAGGTATGTTTCTAAAAATGAGTCTTTGATATTTAAGTTAGAGAAGACATATAGTAAGGTGAAGACATTTGTGAGATTTGAAAAGAGCTCAAGTGATCTAGACAATATTCTAAGTGGTAAAAAGCATGTCAGTGATAGAACTAGTCTTGGATATGAAGAAGAACAAAAGAATGTAAGCCAAGACAAGATGAGGACTAATTTGAACTAGGACAATCATATTTTGAATAAAAATCATTAGAAAAGTAATGAAGGTGTTTGTAGAATAAATATAAATTAGATTATTTAACCAAATACCATGAGGTATGAAAGATTTAATGGTTACTAATACACATGTAGTCAATTTGGTCTTAGGGCTAGAGAATGTAAGAGACCTAGTAGAAATGAGTTTGCGTGGAACTATTATGAGGTTTATTAGTAAAAAGGTGTGAATAGAGTTAATTTATTTAATTTTCATGACATATGACATATTAAAAATTTATGTCCAAATAAGGTAAGGCAAGATACATTTATTGTAAATGGTATAGTGTGCTTCAATTTTTAGTAGAGAGGTCACATTTTTAGATTCAACAAGTAAAGGCCTACAAGATAGAATATACTTAATTACAATACTATAGTGAAAGGAAGAAGGAAAGTAAACACATGAAAGCCAAAGGTGACAATATTGAGTCATGATGAGACTATAGGTCCAAGTAATCTGTTTGCTATGGTGGAGAATGCTTCAGAAGTTGAAGAGTTTTAAGAGGTCTCATTGTTTACTCATGTTGAGAGTGAAGAGACCAAGATCAAAGAAAATACCAAGGTGTTGGTTGAAGCTACTACTAAGGTATGTATGGATACAAGTGAACATCTTACTATTGGTGAGAATGTATCAAGCAAAGAGTGTCAATTGTTTGTGCCTAGTGATGAGGTTCTAAACTAAAAGATGGATTCTTTAGATGAAAAGGTATGCCATGAATATTTGTTTCTCCATGTATTGTCAATAAAATTCTATAATAAAAGGATAATGTTGTACTAGTTGAGCATATCTACAAGTATCATATGACCAAAAATGAGAAGGAATATGAGGAGTTATGAGTAACTCTTGGTTTCACATTATTCTAGGACATTGTAAAGTAGGGTATCTATGAATATGCTTATTAGGATACATGTTTTATTATATATAAGAAAGTTTGTGTGCCTAAGATGATAACGCCAATTAGATAAGGTATTTGGTTAAGGAAAAGCAATAAGTTCTTGAGCTTTCTCTATAGATTTGTGAAGGAGATATTATGTAGAGTTAGAATAGGTATATCTAGATGGGATAATGAGATTGATGAAATTTAAAGAAGACTTTGATGCTCAAAAAGGTCTATACACTTCTTTTTGATGTTCTCTATGTGATTTTATGGTTTTAAGGTATGTTTGTGTCAATTGAATATTTTTGAGTGATTTAAGTTTTCTCAATTTTTGGCTTAATGGAAAGTAAGCCTAAAATGGGTTATAGGAAGTCTATGTTCTGAAAGTTATGGTGGCTAAATTTTTTATTATATAATTTTTTGATGACTATCTTAGGTGTGTAATAATTTTTAGAGGTGTGCACTGACCATAAGCTAGTTTGTTGACTTTGTTTGTTTTGAGATTCTAGGGTTTTGGGCTATGGTAGAAAAGTAGTTTACAGTATGCATTAATTTTTTAGAATTATTAATAGGTTAAATGGGCCAAATGGGTTTTCAAAATAATCTTCACATATATTTTAAGGTTTGTAGTTCTTATGTTATTCAAATTTTTTTTATCAATATGGAGGGTTAATTAGCTAGTAGGTTTGTGAAGGAATTATGTTGTAGAAGATGATCTTTGTGATGAAAATTAGTGTTCTTAAGGGGAAATATGAGAGTTATCTAGATATGATGTTTTAGGTCTTGAAGATATGTCTAATAAAAATTATGGGCTCTACAAATTCTAGGTAGGGCAATAAGGTGGCTATATAGGCCTAGTTTGAAGAAGAGTGAATTTTGTTTAATTTATCCAAAAGATAAAAGTATGTTTATTTAAAGGAGATTTGTAAAGTTGATTGAGAGCATTTTTTATTTTTGGTGAGTGGCATAAAAATTTATTGGTGGCCTTTGTGGTAGCTTGAGAGAGAAGGCTAATAAGCATGTGTGGTGGTTCTTCATGGTTTGTAGAGATATGAAGATGATCAAAAGGTGAAATGGATCTAAGATATTAGGTGGATTCCCTCTTAGATATTTATTATTTATTTAAATTATATTTTAGTAATTTTGTGTGTTCTTTCTTCATTGATTGTTGTGCTTTGGTTAAAATAATGTTGGCATGGAGCATGAGGAAGTTGTCAAGGAAAAAAGTGGTAGGCTCAAGGTAAATGAGAGTTTGTATCATATTTCAAAGATGGTCATCCCATTTTGGTAGTTTTTTCACATCCTTAGGATTAGTTGGGACCCACTTTGTCATTATGTCAAAGGGGGAGAAAATTTATATTGTGAGAGTGTTTCAAGAGAGAGAAGGAAGGTGAGATATATATTATTATATATGATAGTTGGTGACATTAGTGAAAAAGTGGGATATTATTGGAAAGATTTAAATGATTTCATGAAGGTTTATAGGTGAGTGGATGAAGAGACTTGACAGTCTAAGTGACAATGACAAAGTGTATAATGTGTTTGTCCTAGTATGCTTGAAGTATGATTGGTTGATCTTATGTTTTAGCATGGTTAAAGATGTTAAAGGATGAGTATGGATTATTAATCATACAAAAAACTTATCTAATATGTTTTTTAATCTTTTAGTTCTTGTATACATGAGTGGATTTCATCTAATTAATCATTTTTGTCATCTAGATATTTTGGGTCTAGTGGAAAAAAATTAGAGTAGGTAGTTTAATGACATCACCATTGCCATGTATAGATAAGTTAAGGGGAGTTGGTCATATGGTTATGATCAAATTAGTCCTTAGTTTATATGTGTTAAATATAATTTCATGTACCTAAATGCATCAAAATATATGCAAGGTAAAATTTGGGCTCTCAGGAATTTTGATAGTATTTTCCCATACTTAGCTAATTTGCATGAGATAAGAAAGAGCTGAGTAAGCAGTTTGATGGTGGAACATCTCACATGTGTCAAATTTTTAGTACAAGATGATCATATGGGATTGTTTATTTTTGTTCGTAGTTTATTATCACTAATTTTTAGGTCAAATGCCAAATCATGACAAAGGATATGCATGTTTGAAGTTGATCTTTCCAAATAATTCTTGACATAGTTGGCTCTATGATTTAAAAATTTCAGGAGGAAATTTAATGTAATTATATCTTACACATGAAGAGGTTTTAAGTGTAGTTTGGCATATGGTTGTATTATCCTATGTGAGGAGATCATATGGTCTAAATTTAAGAACATACAAGTGAGTGAGGTAAAACATATGAATATGCAAAGTTCGCTTTCTAGATAGATAAGCAAGGTTTGCTTGGTCAAATTTGTGAAAGTTAAAGTTTGAGAAACATCGATGGAAAAAATTACTCTAAGAAGTCAAGAAGGAATAATATGGTTCTAAGTGTTCAATGTTTAGCATTGAGCATAGATAAATATTGACTTATTCCAAGTATCAATGGTGAGCAGGTGATCATACATATTGAAATCAATAGTGTGTATTAAATTCAAGAGGTCAACATGACATCTATTTATAATTTTTAAATACCAAGATCCATACATGAGATCGATGGAGTACATGATGTCAAAGTTGTAAGAGTGCACAAGATGAGGTCAACATGTTTAAGGTTTAACATTTAACATTGGTAGACTATGTGTTAAAGGTATATATTTGTAAAATAATATCAATTGTGCATTTATAATCTGAATAGTGAGGACCCAAGATTAAAAAAAGGTGTTTGAGGTTTAACTATAACCGTTTGCATTTGAATGTCTAAATTTTTAAAGAAAAGACAAGTGCCTAATAGTTTGGCCATATCTTTCGATCTAGATAAAATTTTCTCATGGTGTAAAAAGTGAAATTTTAGAGGATTCCAAGGAAAATTTGGAAATATATATTTGAAGATATTAAATTAAGTAATAACATAGTTATTAAGGTCTAAATTTGACTTAGTGTTTGACTATGTTTTACAAGTAACCCAAAAAGGGTAATTAAGCTCGTGTTGATGTTGTTTTGATGTTTAATGATGAATTGGATATTGGGGAGTGTTATAGACTTCATGAGTATTATTTGTTTTCATTATTAAGGTTTTAACAGTCATATTTAGTATGAAAAATGGTTTAAAATTTGACTATGTATTCATTCATGGTGACTATGTGCATAGAATGTTGTTTGAGCAAATTGTGCTTAAGCAGAAAGGTACTATGTTGGTTGTTGGTACTTAATGGGGACCTATAGATCACATGGAATGGGTCCATTATTTTTGAAGTATTCATATGTTATTTTTTTATCATTAATGTGATAAATGGGTGAATATGTCTCCATGAGACCTATAAGAGCTACAAGGGCCTTATTTAAAGGTGTAATTGCTTAAGGGTGACCTATAGATGCTATGGTTGACCTATAAAGATTGTATTAAGCTATGTCTCAATGAGATAGTTGACTTAAGGTTTAAGGCATGCATAATGATGGACAAACATGGTGATTATCATGAATGTTCTATAAATAGTGAAATCAAATATGGTGATTTCTAGACTTGAGTGAGAGACTTGGGAGAGATTTGAGAGAGGTTTGTATGTGGGAATTATGGAAAAAAGGAGTAGAGTGACCTATGTATGAGTTTAAGGGAATAATATATATAGGACTATTTATATTACTTATAGGTCATAATTATACTAGAATAATATTGCTCTTATAGATTGAGTATGAGTAAATGTGAAGAGAGATAATCAGAGGTCCATCATTAGGTGTTGAAGACATTAGTTCAAAGGTGGATGTGTTCATAGGTGTTATTGTGTCAGGTTAGTATATAAGGTGGTTATAACCTCCTTATAAGGTGAAACTTGATAAAAGTTTGGTTATTATTATAGCTGAGCTAGACAAGTGTTGTAGCACCTTGTGGGATTATAGTCACTAAATAGGGATTGTAGTTCCTTAATTAGTTGTAATTGGTCTAAATTGGTTCCTTTTATTATAGGATAGTAGTCCAATTCCAAGTTATAGTGGGTTTTCTCCCCCAAGAGGGTTTTCCAAATATGTCATGTGTTATGTGATTGATTTTACATTATTTCTCTTACTCATTGATATGAATAATGTGTATGCTTCATGAATGCTAGTGGTAACTGATTAAGTGTTTGTAAAGATTGAAATTGAATTTGGACTATTTGTGCTCACTAATTCAGCCCCCTCCTTAGTGATTATACTTGATGGGGAAACTTTTTAATGTTAGTATGGTATTACTTATTGTCATTCATCATAAATATGCCACTTGAGTACTTGATATCCATTAATAACATTTTGGAATTTAATTGAAAGAAATGAAAGCATTAAAACTATTTGATGTTATGTGGAGGTCATGGATGTTTAATAGACACCTCATGAAGCTGGGGATGTTAAGAGGAATACATGATTCAGAGGATTTTTGGATAAGAAGATGAGTTGTGAAGGAGTATAACTCTAATAAGAAGAACAAAGACTTTTATTAGCTTAGGATGAATTCTATGAGAGTCTATAACTATTTCATGTAATTTAATAATCATTTAGAAGTATGTGTGATAGTGTGTGTATTTGAGAGTGTGATTTTATTTCATTGTGATGTTATAATTTTAACGTAATTAAGATGTGTTAAGTGTGTCAAGTCTGAGTAAGTGCTAAAAATGTGACCATTAGTGAATATTCAAACATAACAACATAAAGATAAAGGTAGTCATTAGGTGGAACCCATCCTTTTTTCTTGCATAAGAATTATAAGAGTTAAACTATAAGATAAGAAATCATGCAAAATGAGATGGCTAATATGAGTCTTTTGAGAGAAGAAAATTCCAAAACTAAAGGGTAGATCCTTGATTGGTGTTTGTTAAATTTACAATATTGAGATTATATAAATAGTTAATTTAGTATCTACAAATATGTATTTTCAACACTCATGAGTTCCTTAGCACTGTCCTTACACATTTTATTTAGTATTATGATATTGTGGTGAGTTAGTGTTTGATCTAGGCAAAGATATTTAAATGACTATGCACATATATTTATGCTTAGCAAAGACACGTTTTTAGACTTATACTAATGACAAATTGTATGTCTAGTTTTAATTCACTATTAGTTTATTAAATCTATGAAATTTTATTATTTTCAAAACAAAATTATGATTACATATCCATTATTGGGAGAGTACTCATTTCTTGGTGGAGGTTTTGTTTGTAGTTTGTGTAAGCATATTGTCTCCCCTGATCAAATTCAACATGGAATTTTTGACTTCATACATGAAATTTTTGGGTCTGCCCAATTGGGGTTTTAATTTATTATGGCATATTCTAGTTGAAAGGTTTTTTTTCCTAATTTTGGCTTTAAAAAAGAATCATTTGGCATTAGGGCACCATTCATCCTATTAATAAAAGGATGTTTGGACTTATTACTATAAGGATACATGAACTTGTTATGGTAAAGATGAAGGGGCTTATTATTGCAAGGATGCATGGACTTGTTACTACAAGAATTTTTGAACTATTAGTAGAACTACTACTGGTACATCCATGGGCTTAGACTTATTACTATACTTGCTACTATAAAATTCATGAGATTTCTTATTAGACATGTTAATGGAACATTTTAGACCTATTAATAACACATACATGACCTTCAAGGGTTTTCTAATCTTATTTATACCTACTTCCTCCTCTATTAAAGGAATTATTTCTTGATCCTCTATTAAAGGCATTATTGCAACCTCAACTCACTTGGGGTGCCATTTTTATACATGGGAGCCATTTTTGTAGACTTGGAGTGCCATATTTAGACTTGGAACACCACTTTTAAATGTTGATTCTTCATATTTATTCACACACAGACCTATGTGCCACTTTTCCATAGTTGGTATATTGAAAATGAGAGTTAAAATCTTTTGATATGTTCGTGGTATTTTTTGGCATGATCTTGAGCTAATTTACCTGGTCTAATATAATATGGCACTTCAACTTTGGGCATGGGCTTCCATGGGGCACCTAAAAGTCATCTGAAGCTTCTCCATCCTAGTGGTCTTACCTTCTCTGAGTAGTTCAACTAAGTTTTTAATAAGTCAATAATAAAATATAAATTTTACCCTAAATTCACATAACCATTTTATTAATTATAAATTATTTTTATATTTATAAAATATCTTGTATTTATTTGTGCCACTTAATTTAAATTCTTTCATTTAGTTTCACAAGTGAGTGGGTATAAGGTTTGATTAAGTCTTAGTGTTTTGATTGAGGAGGTCATTTGTTTGATTCCAATCACTATATGTAAGGCTATACCCATATTTTAGCCTTAATAAATTTAATATTTTGTGAAAATTTAATTAAAATGGGAAATTAATGATGGGAAAACCAAAATTTTAATAAATTTTGATTGGTAACTCTGAATTGAGTGTCATTTTATTCAAATGTTTTTATTTTTTCATTCTCGATCCATTGGTCCCTTTTTTATTGTAAACATAATAAAATTATAAAGTGTCAAATTTTAAGGTTATGTTGTATTTGGAAGATAAAAGGTAGATATAATGATATTTTATTTAGCTTGATCATACCTTTTTTGTCATTCTTTTTTTTTTAAGGATACTAGAGGGTGAGGTTTAGTTTGACATGTGGTCAATCTTCCTCATTACCAAACCAAACTTTCTTCTCCTTTATCTCATTCTTTGATTACTTATAATTTCATGATTGTAATATATTTATGGTTTTATTATCAATAGATTCCAATGTCCCCCTATTTCACATGTTTAATTTTTCATGTGTCAACTCTATTGATTATTTATTCTCATTGATACATTATTAGTAGAGTCTGATGTCCATTTGTTGAGATGTGCATTGGTACTTGTGCACTTTTTGATATTACATATTTGGATGCATTTTTGGTTGAGTCTAACATCCTCACATTAATAATGAATGATAACTAAAAACTTGGGTGGTGATTTCTTATAACCTTGGATTAGTTGTTGTGGGCCCTAATTTGTATGCATACTTAATTTACATGACTTGTGTGCCATTTTGATGTCATTTGCATAGATTTTTATCACATTTATGGATGAATTATTAGTTTATCCTGACATCCATTAATTGAGAATTCATTTTAACTCATGAAATATTTTTCTCATTGCACTTCTTTGGTATCTTCTCATGTTGAATCGACTAGAGAGATATTCGTTGATGAGGAGAGTTGATTCTATAGTAATGGTTATTCTTGGAAAGACCAAATATGCTTATTAATGTGTACATATGGAAAACTTGCTCACAAACAAGGATCATACTCCATTTTTTATATGGATAGATTACTTATCCCATTGATCCTATTCAGTACACTAAAGTGGATATCATTTGTGATAAGGTTATTGGTACTTTACTATTACATGTTTCCATGGATATTAATTGTGATGTGGACTATACAAAGTGTCCCTACACTATCTAGAACATTATTTGGTCTCTTTTTAGAGATCCTTCAAATATTTACATCACTCCTCCTCCTCCTACTCCTATTTCTTATGATGACACATTCATGGTGGAATGTGTTCTTCCTTTTGTGGAGCCACCATATAGGATGAGTTATCATCCAAACTTATTTATCCCATTTTAGATTATAATTCCATCCTTATTTAATATGTTTGTCTTTCAGAGCCTTTAATAGTATTTTAATTCAAATTAGTATACTATTTCCAATGTGAGTACACCCATTGAGAGCTTTGACGAATCATATGTTCTTATGGATATTCATATTATAGATTTGTGTGCTTCATATGTAGTATATTCTTAAATTTCAATGGTTATTGAGTTGACATATCCTCTTTACATGGACATTATGCCAATGAATTTTCCATGTACTTATTCTGATAGGTTCACTTTAGTGGCATTACATCTAGTTCTTGTGCATGATCTTGCTAGATTTATACCACACCTTGTTTTTGGACCTCTTTTAGATATCTTCATATTGTAACCTTCATCCTCCTTTGTGTAATGGGTATAATTTCATTACACACCTAGTGTTATTACTTTGTAAAAATGAAGAAACATTGTTTGATGTGGATGGAGCTTATTAGTCTTTAGGCAAAGAATCTCATCAGAACTCTTCATAATTTTATGAGCTTTATTATAGGTAGCTTCAACATATTCTATAGAGACTTCATAGCTCATCTCTCTATGTGCTCTATTGTTCTCACTTGTGGATGTATTTTTGTTTCTGCCCAACATATTTAGATCATGCACTATTTATTTCCTCTCTTTTTTAGGGGATTCTTTTCCTATGGTTTTTATATTTTTATCCACTTTATGAGAGTTGATTTATACATGGGTACCTCATCAGGCCTTGTTGTCAAGACCCATTTATTTTTACCCACCTAAGCTACACTTTCAAGAGGGGTGTTAATTTAGGATATTAATTTTATTTTTTTATTTTATTAGTATTATTAGACATACACATGGATTTTTATTACACTTGTAGGATTAGCTTGCTTAGGTATAGTTTTGTCATAGGAGTTACTTTTTATTATTCTATCAATGTTTGATTATTTTATCATAGGAGTTACATGCTTATTATAGGACCTTTGTCTAAGATTTATTACCTTTATATTCTATTTGTACATATTAATTTGATGAGATATTTATGGTGTATTTGAGTAATTTGTGTCTACTTGTAATTATCTCATTTTTGTGATTTTAGTTACTTGCAGTTTGTGTATGCTTGCCCTATTTTACCTTTGAGCAATTTGTGTCCCACATCATGCATGGAACCAATGAATTTATTATATCAATAATCTTGGTGTTATATATAATATAATTATATAATGTTTTAAACTTATTAGATTCATAGAGATAAATATCTACTTTTCCACATTCAAACATAACTATCATTTTCAGTGGCATCCAAAATTGGTAAGCCATACTAATTTCCACCTAAAAGTTGTCATCATTAAAAAACTTAATTTATTTTTTGAGAGATATTATACACATTTTTAGAACTTGTTTTATTGCATATAAATAAGTTTTGTTACTTAGGTAAATCATATTAAGGTACACATCTCTCTTTACTCATCTCTTCCCTTTATAATTATAAATTACTCAATTATTCCATTTAAATTAACCATTAGGACAAGTTTGACTTATAATATTTTCCATCCATATACATACATACATACATACACACACACACACACACACACACACACACACACACACACACACACACACACACACACACACACACACACACACACACACACACACACACACACACACACACACACACACACACACACACACACACACACACACACACACACACATAAATATATATTACCTTGTTTTAATTAATTTTTTTAGTGTTTTGAACAATTTTGCAATAGAATTTATAAAATATTTGGTCTGCTTGACTAGGAGCATACAACTATACTCCTATCAGCATTTTGTATGGATTTCTTGACCTTTTTTCCATGTTTATTGGGTTCTTATGCCACACTTTCAACCTTCCCATATTTTAAATGTTGGTTTGTGTTCTAATAATTTATTAATTATAATTTATTAATTTTATATACGTTAATTTATTGATTCGTTAAAGGAATCAATCATGTGAGAATACACTTAGACAAAAACTGATGTCTTAGAGTAATGTGTTAGAGAAACACACCTATACGAAAAGCACAATTGGAGGATTATTTAAAGTGCATACATAATACACTATTTTCTTTCATTTTACTAATAAGGATAATGATATATATCAATATCTTCATATTTCATAATATTACTCTAGGAAATGTATTGATTGATTATTTATAGTGTTTCAAAGGATCAAGGTGTGATTATTTACATCCCCTCATAAATTATCTCATTTTTCATGTTTATATATGGATATAAGGGTTGATTAGGTTTTACATGAATGTTTATAGTTTATGGAAGATAAACAATTAATTGTGACAAATGGAGCAAGTTTTTTTAAGCGCAAAACCAAATGAATGTAATCTCAAAATTGATTTTATAAAAATGTATTATGTTTAGGATAATATTCTATCTGTATATGAGAATTCTTAGTCTTAGTAGGATAATTTTATATATTAAGGATCATACCATTATGATATTATTAATTTTCATCTAGTTATCACATCTACTCAATTATTTTAGTGTTACCTATAGATTGGTTTATATAATGGTTTACACCTAATTACAATGTCTAATAGTACATAAGTTGGATAAAATTTTCTATATATATCCAAAACATCTCTTTATCAATTGAAATCATGTAAATCACTTCAACTCTTATGGTTATGTTTTTACTTCCATATTCATGTATTATATTAAAATTTTAATCACACATTCATGTTTATGGTTTAGTAAATCCACTTTACCATACTACACATGTTCTTAAATTTCATTTGCTTTAAATTTTAAAATGATGATTTGTAAAATAATATTAATATTCTATAATAAATATTATATGTTAATGATTATCTAAAATATTTAAATAGGATACACTTAAAATATCAATATATACATGCTACTATTGATATTTTTGATATATAAGCAAAATTTATATGCAACAAGTATATGTACTAAATGCAGATTTTATTTTGGACTTTAAAATTATTTTATATTACCTAATGTAAATTTATTAATGGTAAGAACCTTTCTAGTTATATATCAAAAAAGTGTTTCAATTTTATTTCATACAATTCCAAATCATCCACCCAAAAGCTTCTTAACTAATCCTAACAAATCATGTTCAGAAACATATTACCATGTGCATATGAAATAAATATTTTTCTATGTAAAGTATTATACTAATTTATTTTAAAATAGACAATAGGAAATAAATCTTATTCATAGTGATAAATGGACAAACTACCCTATTTACATGCCCATGACCATTAATTTTAGTCTACCTCTCTACACACTTGTATGCAACAAGACCTCATTGGGATTTCAATATTAAATTAAAACCATCCCATTATATTTCCCTTATTACTAATTATATTTTTAGATTAAAAATTATAAGTTAAATAAACACAAAATTTTTATAAACATTATTGAGAATTGATAATTTTGTCACGATAAAATATATATTGATAAAAATAGATTTTCTTTTCCAAAACATTCATGATAATATATTTAAATTCAACATACATCTATAATTTAATTAAATTGATCAATTCAAATACATACTTTCATAATTATTTGTTTTACATAATCAAATAATACATCTTTTCACAAATAAAATAACTAAGCATATATAGATAAATACTCTCATTTCATTGAATAAAAACTAAAACTATTAAATAAATACATAAAATCCCATGATTATATCAATGGTTTATAATATTACATATATATAATATATTAAATTCATCTATTAATGACATGCATGCAAAATATCAAATCTTTTCAATGTAAAAGCTACGAAAGTAGGACATTACCAATGAGGCCAATAATTGTATAAGAAGAGGGAGAAAACCATAATATTTTTAACTCAATTAAAGAGCCTTTTGGATCCCCCAAAAACTTCTCATCCATAGAGAGTGGCCCTAACCTTCATGAGAAACATTGATACAAAATTGAAAAAATAGGATGAAAAATTGTGTATATAACTCATATTCTATCTTTCTCTATGCAAAAAATGAAAGATTAGATAGAGAACGTGAACATGAAGTAATGCATTAATAATTTATAAAAAAATATGGTTTAATACATTCTCAATATATATAACAATTACATCTTGGGTGGCTAGGGTAAAAGGCAAAAGTCTATTGGGCCATGATCTTTCAAATATTTAAATTTTCCTAGCGATGGAGAATAATGAGGTTTTTATTCCTATCCCTAACCCCATGGTAGAACACGATGACATAGATTTGGCCAAATATATCATAGCTAGAATTAATGGATTTTAGCCAAATATTGACTCTTTTCATAGCTAGACCAAGTCTATATGGAAACCCAAAGGACACTTGGAGGTGGTTGCTTTGACCAGAGGGTTATTTCTAGTTAACATCTCTTTGGAAGAAAATTATATAAAGGTTCTCTTAGAAGGGATTTGGCACATGGGAAAATCCATAATTACTACTAGGAGGTGGATAATCATTTTTAATCTCAACAATATTATCATGGATGATGTTTCAATTTGGGTTCTTCTCTCATAAATCCCTTAAAAATATTATCACCTTGAAGTTATTAAAGGTATAACTAGGGATCTAGGGAAACCCATAACCATTGACCTGGTAACACTCTCACATTGAAGAATGTTCATGACCTTAAGTACATGTCTTCCTACTAGTAGATAAGCCACTACTCCATAAGATCAAAATCAAGACAAAATATGGATAATAAATAAAATAAATTATGTATGAGAACAAATCCATAATTTACTCGCATTGAAACATTCCTATCCATATGTTGAAGGAATCTCCTAAGAAAATTCTTGATCTCCTCATTCCAAGACACACATGGGATTGAAAGGATACGTGAAGGAAGGATATAAAAGTTGACTAACCATTCAAAATTGGATCTCCCAAAGCTTCACCAAGGGTTTTATTGCTATCTATTTAAAATCTCAAGCCTTGGCTTGAAAAAGCCCCCTCTTTACTAACTTAGACTATGAATGCAAAAACATTCTCAAAGATGTGTCTCTTCATTCCCTTTTGAAGACTATGAACCCCAATAAATATTGGGGATAATGCTCTGTGACTAAATCTCCATCTCAAGAAATTCTCTAAGAAAAAGGGTCTACCACAAACTCTAAAATTAAAGAAGGAAACAAACTAATATTATAGTAACCCTAAAACCAGTGGGTAGGTCACCCAGAATGGTCACAAAGACTTTAGAAATGGATAAATAAATAAATAAGGATTCTTAATAAACCCTAAAAATAAACATAAATAAGAAATGAAAATCCTAACATGGAATGTTAGGGGGTTAAATAACCCTAGGAAGTAAACGACCCTTTGTAACCTTAATAAAAGAGTAGACCCTACTATTTTAGTTATCCAAGAAAACAAAATGTTTGAAACTAATTTAAGATCATGTGAGAATTTTTTTGGAGAAAATCTCATGTGTTGGCCTCAAATTACAATGGCACATCTAGGGGACTAGACTATATTTTGAAGATACCTTGTTACTTGGTGTTATAGTCCACTTTTTAGAGCTATTGTCCTAGTGACCTAGATTTTTTGGGTTTTGTTTGGATGGTCTATAATACCTTGGTCATGAAATAATAAATCTTGATTCTATGTGGAGCTTACTATGTGTATGATTTAATCTTCAAAACCCTTAGGATCTCTTGTTACTTGAACATGAATAGAAAACTTAGGAGAAAGAGAAGGGATTAGTGTGTAAAGGATATGCTAGATGCACTTCACACCTCATGTGTGGTCACACTGACTACATACCAATACTCTGAAGAGGGATCAATCTAATTTAGTTCTCCAATTTTAATTTCTTGGTACAATTATGTGATGTATGCAACTAGATGCAAAATTGGAATGTACTTTGGATGACTAGGGACTTGTATGAGTGCTTGAATAGGCTTGAATTGGTCTTAAAAAGTTGTATGTAGAGAATAGGGAAGAGTGCTTGAGTTTGCTTACTTGTATTCTTTCTCTTTTCTTATGAATGAGTGTCAACCATTATAAATAGAAATTGATGATCTTAGGTTGATAGGGAAAAATATAAGGAATCGATAAAACTTGATCATTAGAGGTAAAAATGAACTTGGAAAATAACACCTAAAATAAGACACCCTTGAATTTTTGTACTCTTGTCCAAATTGGGTGCTATTATCCTAAGAGGATGATCTCTAAGGGGATGAATCTAGGTTTAAGAGGGTTGCTTAGGTCTTGAAAAGCTAAGTCTAGGAAGTTACCAGTGATTAGGAATCAATGAAAGTTTAGCCAAGAAGGGATAAGTAAGAAAGAAAGAGGACTTATAGGTTGCGTTCTATTAGCCATGCCAAAGTCATAAAATTTAAAATTTTATATTATTACATTTGCCCCTCATTATTTTAATGACGTAGCAAAGTGAAATATTAGGATAAAGGAAAAATAAAAAGGATACCTAAACTTATTTATGAGGGAAAAGCTCATGAAGATGTGTGATGTTGGAGTTGCATAGAGAGAGCATGTTGTGATGTGTGAATATACAAAAAAATCATGTAGATAAATTATTACAAGATATTCTAGATATAAAATAATAATATAAAAAGACTAAGGAAGAGAGAGGAATGAATACACCTCATCAGGTACGTGAATCAATACAAAGCCTATTATTATTATGTTGGATTATGTTGAGTGTGAGTTGAATCAAGAGTAATATCATGAATGGAGTTGAGTGATCAATTCTCAAGAATGTGGCTCAATAATATAAAGGCTATCCCTTTGTCTCCATCATCACCAAATAAGTGAAGTTAATGAATCATACATGTGATAATCAATGTATGGACTATGTGTCCAACCCCTCTAAATAGGTGGCTCAAGAATACAAAGGTTGGCCCTTTGGATCCATCATTTCCATATGAAATGAAGCTATGAAGTGATATAGGTATATAATAAATGCCATATGGGATGAATAATAGATCCCATAAATGTGATATAAATATGACACTATGGTGTGAATAGGTGAATGTGTGTTAGAAACTAGGCCACTCTTGACCATTTTGAGAGATGGAGATTAGGCTTATGTGAAAGATACTCTAAAAATGATGTACTAGGCTTATATGAAAACCATCTCAAGAACTTAGGTATTCAAAAATATAAACTTGTATGAAATTTCAAATTAAATGTAATTCCAACCACTTGTAGATGGAGTAAGTAATGTAACTACTGAGAATGCCTAGGATAAACTAAACTCATAAACAAAATAAGATCAATGTATCATGCACATTACCCCCAATAACTGATGTCTAGAACATGGATTTTGATCTAGAAGTTATGCTAACTACCCAATCTGAACTAAAAGTGAGAAAAATCATGTCACACATGATAACTCCCTATATCTAAGAAAACTATGCTAAAACTATTGAATCTGAAGGATCTTGAAGTGTAAAAACTATCCCTAAACTAAACTTTTTACCAGTTTCTAGAAACTCTAAGTGTTTTTTTGCCCAGATAGGAGTGAAAACTATGGACACCCATTTTTTTGATTATATTATTCAATTATTAGTGTTAATATCTATTTTTGATGTTATTATCCATTTTTAGTACTGCTATTTAGTGTGAAAATTGAATACTAATCAGGGACTGTTCCTATTTTTCTACTCTAAATTGACTGGTTTGATGTCTATATTTTATGTTGACTATTTTTAATGTTATTATTTTGATTTATTGGATGCCGCCTCTTCTAAGGGAAAGAATGATGAACCTACGATGACTACCCTTAGAAGAAAAGAGTCTTATAAGTGTGTTAATTATAAAAATATATATAATATAGCCTTTAATGTTTGATAATATGTTTCAAAATATAGCAATGTTTGTACTGATATATTTTTAGATCAATAAGGGTATGCCTAGATAGATATAATAATTTTAAAGTATGTACAAAGTACCGAATTAGAATTGGAAATGTTAATTATTAGTTGTTAGTTTGGAGGGATGTAACATGATGTCCATCATGGCATCCAAAAAATCAAGGTAAATGTATGATATGGATCATGTCATGACACATATTTGAAAAGAAACAAACAAAAAATCATTAATCATAGTAGATGGGCCAATGAGTCGAGCAAACAAGGGACATGGACACATATCACTCAATCTAAGAGCAAGCATGGAAGGCATGTTTAAATTCCTCATACACATATATGTGAAATAAGTAAAGTTGTTATAAAGGCCATAGGGAGGAGTAAAAACAAAGGACATTAAAAAATGTCTTAAGGAACATACATGAAAAAAATAAAAGGACATTAGTAAATGTCTTAAGGCACAAGAAAGAGACAAGCTAGAATTGAAAATGTAATCACACAAGCTATGCTAAGCAATTATAGAAAGCATGTAAGAAATAGAAGATACAAACACATATAACTAATTAAAGAAAATGTGAGATCATGCAAAACATTTGTAGTCTAAGACTAGGTATATGGTAAGAAATACACAATTTCTAGATAATAGTGAGATGTTGATATAGTATTCTATGTAAGTTAGAAAGTAATGTATATCAACATGATAACTCAGAGTGTGTAGTGTAGAAACGACATAACTTAAATGGTGTAGTCATGTATAATATTCTACCAATGGGTTTGTATAAAATGTATGTCTTGAATGTAAAAGTAGGAATGCCCCCTCTATGGGTATATTGAAGCAATCAAGTAGTTGAATGTCACTTCACTCACTTGAAGAAGATCAAGTGAAGCATGGTAATGTAGAAATTCGACATACAATAACATGAATTAGTAAATATAAGTCCTAACATGATAGTACTAATGTAAAAAATGGATGATTCATACAATCAAAATGTTTTTGATATTTTTGATATATTTGAATGTTTTGTTGTTTTGAATTTTATATTATTTTTGTAGTTTTGAAAATATTTAAACTATGTAAAATCTAGCAAGATATAATATGTATAATAAAATGTGTAGAAAGAACCTACTATACGTAGAATTTGCATAGATACCTAATGTTCATTGGGTTTTTGAGTTTCTTTCCTTTAAGTGATGTTATATGATACACTTTAGGCTAAGCTTTTTAGTAATGATGTAGGGACCTAGCCAATTTGGTTTGAATTTTCCTTTAGTTTCTTCCTTGGCATTGACATTATGAAGGTTTTTATTGAGAAAAATATCATTAACTTCAAATTCTCTAATACGAATGTGATTTTTTAGGTTTGTTGTATACAATTTTCATATATTCTGAGGTGTTTTAAATCTTTAATACATGTATGGTCTAATTGTTTAAGTTGGTGTAAATGTTTTTCTTAGTACTAGTCATTATTGAGAATACATTTTAGGGAGACATAAACGGATGGAATTTATAATTATAATGGTAGAAATACCTCTATGAAATAGATGAGTGAATAGGGAGTAGCCCCTATGGGTGTACAAATACTTGTGCAACAGGCCCATAGTGAAAAAACTAGTTGATTGTGCTAATCGTCACCAAACCTGGTTACTATTTTGCTTAGGATGCTATTAATTGTTTTGTTAGTGGCTTATACTTTATTGTTTCAATGTGGATAGTATGGAGTGGAGAATGTGTGTTTTATTTTTTATTTTATACAAAAAAAATTGAGAGTTTTATTTTTGAATGATTTTTCATTGTCTAAAATTATAGCATCAGGTAGGTGAAAGTGTGAAATAATATGGGTCATGATAAAACTAAAAATGGATTCACCTATGGTAGATTGAAGTGGAATTGCTTTTACCCATTTAGTAAAGTACTTTTTGGTAGTAATTATTAAGCTATGTCCATTGTGAGACTAAGGGTTTATTTTTCTAATGCGATCAAATCCCCATAACATGAATGGCCATGGAAATACAATGGCTTGTAATTATTATGATGATGCATGTTGCAAATTACTGTCATTGGCATTTATCACATAGCTTTGTGTATTATGTACATTCATCTTCTATGGTAGGCTAGCAGTACACCTATCAGAGAAGTTTATGTGGCATGGATTTGCTACTAAAATGATCACCACATTCAGTATCATGTATTTGAGTTAGAGTAATTTTAGCTTCTATAAAGGTTAAGCATCATAGTAGGTGTTCATCAAAGGATCATTTGAAAAATTCCCTACCATTGATTACATATTGTAGTGCTTTATTTATTTACTAACATTTGCCATTTTTGGAGAAAGTGTTTTGTGTAATAGATTTGTTGAGAAAGTTCTAAATGTTAGTAAACCATTTAGGCATTGCAGAGCTTCATGTGGTAGCTAAAATAGAGAATGATCAAATATATGTTAGATATGGATGGTGATTGTAATAATTTAATTTTAAAGATTACTTGATCATCATTGATATAAATGGGAATGAGATATTCCATGCTGACCATTGCATCTACATGTTTGTTGTCTTTTCAAGAAATGTTCTTAATAGAAAAATAATCAAATTATAAGGATAGAAATTATACCATTTTACATTATGGGATAAGGTATTCTTATTTTGTTTGATAAACATCATTGACTTAATTAACCACTAATTAGGAATTCTTGAATATTTTAATATATTTGATTTTTAGGGATTATATTCAAAATAGTCCTAAGATGAGGGCTTCATATTTTACTATGTTTTTGGTGCATGAAAAACTTAATCAATATGTTATAAGAATTATATGGCTAGAGGGACCAATAAACATAATGCCTACTCTTGCACTAGATTCATAGTGAGATCCATCAAATAACATGGCGTAGGTGTCTAAATGAGTATAATACATAGTGAAATCATCTCTAAATGTGTCACTTAGAAGGTTGATATCTAATAGTGGGGCTACTGCCAAATGGTCTATAATGATTTGGCCCTTAATCAATTTTTGGAGGCTTATTTTAGGTCAAATTCTATTAACAACATAACCCATTCTATAATATGGCAAGAAAGATGTGGTTTTGCTAATAAGAACTTTAGAGGCACTGCTTTTATGATTACATGAGTTTCACTATTGACCATGTAATGTCAAAGTTTTTGTGTGGTGAAAACTAATGATAGACATAATTTTTCTGTTAGGGAGTAATTTTTTTCATAATCAACCAATGTGCAATTGACATAATGAACTGTGCATTCGGTATTTTGATCATCATGTTGTGCCAAGAGTGCTCCTAATGCATGATCAGTTACAAAGATATAAAGGAGGAAGGTTTGTCTTGGATAGATGGAACTAAAACAAGTGGATTAAAGAGATATTGCTTGATTGTGTTGAAGCTATTTTAATAGGCTTGGTCCCAAATAAACTTTGTATCTTTCTTTAGTAGGTGCACAAAGGACTATGTTTTATCAACAAGTTGAGCTAAAAAATGATGAATTGCTTGGATCTTACCTTGGAGGGATCAGAGTTGTTTTATATTGGTAGGGGGTGGCATATCAATAATAGATTTGACTTTCTTAAGATCAAATTCTATGATGCACTAAGATATAATGAAACCTAGGAGTTTTCTTAACGTAACTCTGAATACACATTTATTTCAGTTTAATCATATGTTATATTGTTTGAGTCACATTAAAATATTTTATAGATCAATATCATGATGTTGACATTGTTTAGATTTATCTAGTTTATCATCAACATATTCCTTCACAATATAGTGAATTAATTCATGAAAGATGTGTGTCATAGTATGTTGATATGTGGCCCCAATATTCATTAATCCAAAAAGCATAAAAATTTAACAAAATGTACCCCATGGTATTGTGAAAGATGTTTTTTATTGATTTTATTTAGTGATTTTGATTTGATTATAACTGCCAAAACCATCCATACATGATAGCATTTCATATCCGATTGTGGAGTCTACAATCATGTCAATATTAGGTAAAGGGAGATCATCTTTTGGGCATGCTTTATTTAAATCCCTAGAATCAAAACAACATTGAATTTTACTATTAGGTTGGATGATGATAACTATATTGTAAATCCATTTAGCATCTGCTACTGTGTGAATGAAACTAGAATCTAAGAGGCATTATATTTCATGTTTTACTAAAAAATCCACCTTAGGATGCATTTTATGATTTTTTTGTTTAACTAGTTTTGCACCAGGGTATAAAGGAATTTGATCGATTACTATAGATATATCAATTTTTGGCATATTAGAATATGACCAAGTAAAGAGTTCAGGGAATTTTGTTAAGGCTTGATGAATATCATCATCTTCTTCATTTTTAGGGTAGTGGCTAATAAGATAATGCAGGGATCCTTGTTGGTCTTGAAATTTAAATTCACTATTTCTTCATTAAGTAATGTGAAATGATCAAGTTTGTATGGATTTGTAGGGATAATATCATCTGAGTCAGCTAGTATATTAGGGGAGAAGTCGATAATTTTGCCAAAGTATGCATGGGTATTTATGTGGTTTAGAATTTGGTTTTTATGGTAACAGATAGGAGATCCTCATATACACCAAGAAATTGAAGAAGGGATTCATCATTATAAAATTTCATCTAATAAAAACATATTGGGTGAAGCTATGTTTTCAATAAGATCAGGGTAGATTAATGATAGTGTAGAAGTATGGTTGACTATATTATTAGTGCATGCAACTAGTGGACAAAATTTTATGTGTTGTAAAAAGGAGGGAGAGGATTTGTTGTGGCTAAGGAAGAACTTGTATCATGTCTTTTATAATTTATGTTGCATGGATGTCTCGATTGGATTCACTATTCCTTGTTCATGTTTTCCAAGTCCTTTTCCTTGATATCCCATCTTATAAAATATTTGAGTGCAAATGGTGACATAAATTGGTTATTTGGTGTGGGTGTTATAATAGAATTTAGATTTGTCTAATTTTGTGTATGATCTAAGGGTGCATTAGGAGTAATTATATGTGTAGGTTTACTACATAGATTAAAGTGTATAATATAGTTCTATGGTTATTCAATCACTTGACAATATTTAAAAGGTTCATGGTTTATTGGGAACATGTATATGTAACCTTTGTGACTAAATTTTAGATAGACATGGAGTATGGAAGGAATTTCATGCATATCATGAATCTAGGGTCAACCTAGTAATAAGTTATAATTAAGGTCATTAGGTATAACTTAGAAGGTGGTTGGTAATGTCTTAGGTCCTAGGGTAAGAATAAGTGTTATTTGACCCATTATTCTTTGTGGTATGTTGTCAAAACCTCTGATGTTCATATCAAAATGATCTAGATCAAGATGTTGTATGTTAATATGCTTAAGAAATGAGATGTTGCAAATGTTAAGGTCTGAACCATTATCCACCAGTACTCTTTTGACCCAAACATCATTAATTCAAATTTGAATATGCAAAGGTAGATGTTTTTCAATGATGTGTTGTAGGGGTAAATCCTCTTTTTCAAAAGGGATATGCTCTTTAGTCCATTGCATTGTCTTGAGGATGGATGCAACATAGGCTAGTTTAGTGGAGATAGGGATTCTAGTATTATGAAGTTTTATATACAATGCATCCTTATAAACATTTGATTGTTAGAGGAGTTTGAGAATAGAAACTATGTCGGAAGGGGAACTAACCTGAGCAGTAAAGCTATGGCCCTTGGTAATATCAACCTGCCTATCTCTATAAACTTGGATGATAGCATGGAATGCATGATATAATATAGGCATAAAGATGGTTGTAGGTGCTGGATATGAGCTAGATGTACCACGTTTGAAGGAGGGAGAGATAGATATAACTGCTAGTGTTTGTTGTCATCTAGTAATGATAAGAAGATACTCAAAAATAATCTATGAATTATATGCATTGAGTCAAAAAACATGAATGTGAATTGAAATGCATATAATTTGGGTGATTATGTGTGCAAAGATATACTTGTAAAGAGTATGCCATATGCAAGATAGTTAGTAAGAGGAAGATAATGTTACATTGTACATGAATATATAGAATGTTTTGATATGCAACATAACATTTTCCATTTGTTGAGCATAATGAGTTTGGAAACAGTTCCATATAAAAAATAGAGAGTAAAAGATAAAGAGCATGAGTTTATGTCTAACTGGATATAAATCTTTGAGTTGTAACATAATATTACTTACATGGTGAACATAATAAACTTGAAAATTATTCCATAGTAGAGATATAGAATATGCAAAAGGCATGTATAAATCTTGTATAATTTTAGCAATTATTGTTGTAATATCATCCTTTAGTATGAATATTAGGCATGAAGTTCATAGAATAAAACTTTGTACTAACATATGATAGACTTCATCATTCATGTACATGATAGGGCCCATTATGGTTTCTTTATTTCTTTTAAGAATGTAAGAAGAGTATACAAATAGTTGAGCATTTTTTTTGCAATTTTACTATGGATGTAAGGTGATACCTCAAGAACCCAATAAGAACTAGTAAATGCAACTAAGTATTTTTAGATATATTATTTTCAAAATACTATGAACATTTCAATTTGAGATTGATTTTTTGAGTTAGATATGCAACAAAATTTTTAGAAAATTATGTGAAAAGTACTAGAAAATAATTTAGAATGTATTTGAAGCAACTAGAGTTTTGAATGAATGTTTCCAAAATTAGTGTAGTAATTTGAAAAAAAATATAAAATTTGTAGTTTTAATATTGAAAATTTGAGGAAAAATATGAAAATATTTAAAAAAATGAAAAATAATTAACCCTAGATTTTCTATAATTTTTATGAAAACATTCAAAGTAAGTTGGGTTCACCAAATGTTTTATTCTTTTTTGAAATTAGGGTTTTAATTCCTAGAAAATAAATGTTTGAGTAAAAGTAAATTAGTAATTAATGTATCTTAATTATCTTATTGATTTGTACAAATAGATATGTATTTTTATATTTTCTAACAATAACAAGAAGTGTAGAGAAATCAAACTTAGCTTATTCTAGGTCAAAACAACTGATTCAAGATCTATAAATTATTGTGCAGGGGTGGAATACTATTTCAAATAAAACCTAAAACTCTATTTCTAGACTATATAGAAGCGTTGAACTTAGGACACCTTGTTACTTGGCGTTGTAGTCCACTGTTTATAGCTATTGTCTACTTCCGGTGCTATTGTCCAATTTTGGCACTATTGTCTTGGTGACCTATATTTTTTAGGTTTTGTTCAATAGGTATGTAACACCTTGTTCATGAAATATCAAAGCTTGATTCTATGCCTAGCTTGCTATGTGTTTGATTTAATCTTCAAAACCCTTAGGAGCTCCTGGTACTTGAACTTGAATAGGCAACTTGGGGATAAAATAAGGGGTTAGTGTGTAAAGGATACATCAGAGATACTACATACCCCATGTGTGTACACAGTATCTACATACCAATACTTTAAAGAGGGTTCAAGATTATGTAGTTATCCTATTTGAAGTTCTTGTTGAAATTGTGTGATGTATGTAGCTAGATGTGAAACTAGAATGTACTTTGGATGACTAGGGATTGGTATGAATGCTTTAATAGGCTTGAATTGATCTTGGAATGTTGTATGTAGAAAATAGGGAAGAGTGCTTGAGTGTGCTTGATTTTATTCTTGATATTTTCCTGTGAATGAGTGCTAGCACTTCTAAATTGACATTAAATGGCCTTTTATAGGATAACTGATGATCCTAGGTTAGATGAACTTGTATTAGGTTGATAGGAACAAATATAAGGAATTAGGAAAACCTGATAGTTAGAGGTGAAAATATACTTGGACAATAGCACCAAAATAAGACACCCATAAATTTTGGAACTCTTATTTAAATTATTCACTATTTTTTTAGGAGGATGAGCCCTAGGGGGATGAATCTAGGTCTGAGAGGGATACCTAGGTCTTAAAAAACTAAGTCTGGGAAGCTATGTGTGACTAGGAATGAGCAAAAGCTTAGCCAAGAAGGGTTGAGTAAGCAAGAAGGAGGAATTATAGGTTGAGTTATATTATCCATGCATAAGTAATCTAATTTCACATTTTACATAATTACATATAGTAATGAAGAATGGATCCTCTCTAATGTCTATGCCCCAAACATCAAAACTGCTAGAAATAGTTTATGGGAAAACAAGGTGTCTTTTCAAAGGACCTATGACAGATGGAATTAGATTGTTTCTAGGGACTTTAATATCCACTTACCCCCATGGATAAAATTGGGGGAATATATATCTCATATAAATCATGATGGACTTTAACAAATGCATTGCAAGTGTAGGGCTAATAGATGTGGATATAAATAGTAACCCTTTTACATGGTCGAATAAAACATTGGTTGAAAATTTGATCCAAGTCTTCCTAGATAGAGTTTTTATATCCTTAAATTAGGATATTATTTTCTTCAGTATGCTCTCTTCCCTTCCTAAAATTGGGTTAGACCATAACCCTTTGATATTTTTAGGAGATAAAATCATAAAACCAAAATATAGTCCCTTCATATTTGAAAGCATGTGGCTTCATCACCCAAACCTTATGTATTATTTAAAGGAATGGTGGAAAGAAAAATTCTTAGGCTATATATGTTTATTTTTACCAAAATTTAAGTTTTGTTAAAGTAAAACTTAAAATATGGAACAAGGAAGTCTTTGGTGACATCTTCCTACAAAAAGGGCATTAGAGACAAAAGTAACAATAATTGAAGAAACCTCAGCTATGGATGGAAACAAATACTAGATTCACCAAAGGGAAAAAGAATTTTTTTTACCGATTTCACAACCTTGAGGCAAGGGAAGAAGTTTATTTTAGATAAAAGTATAGGTACACTTTGATGAAGGAGGGGGCAGGAATTCCAAGTTCTTCTATCACTCAGAAATGAGACATAGAAATATAAATAAAATTATCAACTACAAATGGATAATGGGTTTATCAAAAAATATGAATAGGATATTTCCCACAATAAAATAAAAATTTAAAAAAACCAACTCATGGAATAAGGTCTCCTAGATAATCAACTTTTGGATAAAATGGTAAACAACTCTGAAAAAATTATCTCTGACACTAACAATGAGTTCCTTTCTAAAGTCCCTTTTGAAGAAGAGATAAAAAATGTGATCTTCATTATGGAAGGATTCAAATGCATAAGACCTAATCACTTCCCCCCATTTTTATTCCAAATTTTTTGGGATATAATTCACACTAAGGTTGAGGCAGATGCTAGGGAATTCTTCCAATCTAAAACCATCCTCAAAGAATTGAATAACGCATTTTTAGTGCTGATTTAGAAAAATCAAGGAGAAAATAATATATAGGAACTCTTCCCTATCAACCTTTACAATACCACTTACAAAATTTTCTCATTCATCTTATTGAATTGAATGCAACATCTTTTAGATAAAGTCATTAGGGAACAATAGGGTACTTTTGTGGCTAGAAGATAAATAATAAACAAAATCATTCTGGTGCATGAATATATCTATTTCATCTACAAATCCTCAAGGTAAGGAGTGTTACCTAAATTGGACATGACTAAATCCTATGATCAGGTCTCCTAGAATTTTGTAATGATCATCTTAGAAAAGTTGGGTTTCAATCAAGTCATAAGGAAAATCATTTAGAATTTCATAGCCAACCCCAAATTCTCCATAATCATAAATGGGGTTCTAAAAGGGTTCCATTTTTATTCTAGAGGAATAAGATAGGGAGACCCCCTCTCCCCATTCCTCTTCATAATTATGGAAGAAACCATGGGAAGGTGTTTTATAAAGGCCAACACATAGGGCATGATTAAAGGAATCTCAATGGTACTCAATATCAAACATATCACCCATGAAAAATTTAAACATGATATAATCATTTTAAGGGAAGCCTCTATGGAGGAGGCTAAACATCTGAAATCCATATTTAAAAAACTATGAAGCTATTTGAAACCAGTGTATTAATTTTTGTAAATGCTATCTATTTTTCATTAACATTCCACTCTTATAGCAAAAAATAATTGTTAGAATTTTGGAATGCCAAGTAAGTAAAATCATGGCTAGCCATTTGGGAATTCCACTTCTTGAATTCAAAATGATTCTAAGATTTGGAACCACCTCATTTATAGAATCCAAAGAAGCTGTTAGGGTATAAGGGACAGCTCCTCACCCAAGAAAGAAAATTCTAGTTGCTCAAAGCTTCAATTCAGAGTATCCCTATGTACTAAATGTCCATATTTTAGATACCCACCAAAGTTGTAGCTAAAATTGAACAAATTAAAAAGAATTTATTATGGAGGGGCACTGAGGATAGATTCATGTTCAACCTCTTCTCTTTGGAAAAAGTGTGTCTTATTAAAGCAAATGGAGGATTGGCCCTTAGAAGCATTAAGTCCATGAGCAAGGCCCTGTTGGTAAAAATGGGATGGAGACTCATGAAAGAAGATAGAGAATAGAAAAGAATTATCAAGGAAAAATATCTGGAAGGGCCTGAAGAAGATAAATTTCTATGGGAAGAAGGTCCTAAGGATGGATCTACCTTATGAAAGGCTATCACCAACTTCAAAGATCTTCTTATAAAAGGTATAAAATAGAAAATTATAAATGGTGGGAAAACTGACTTTTGGGGAAATGCCTGGATGCCCTCTACCCCTCTCTCCTTGTGAAACACATGGGACAATCATTATTAATAATTAAAATAAATATGGGGATCAAAATTCAAAAATTAATGGGTGGTGAATGAAGTCTCAAAGAGTTGGAAAATATTTCCCATTGAAAGACACATAGTTGAACAAGTGCAAGCAATCCATAATCTTAGCTCTTCCATTAGATAGATTAACATTCCTTCATTCCCTAAGGAAGATCATTTTATATGGTCTACTAAAGATAGTGGTATGTACTCAGTATCCTTAGAACATGTCATCAATCTTAACCTAGAAAGTGAATGGCATTTCATGAAACACCTATGCATAAAACATTTGACCCCCAAGGTCAATTTTTCCTTTTGGCTACTGACCCAAGATAAGATAATGATAGTGGATAATATAGAAAAGAGAGGACTTATATTCCAAAATAGATTCCCATTATGCAGGAATGCTAAGGAATCAATTTGACATATGTTTCTAAATTTCCCTTTCAATTCAACATTATTTAACAAAATGTTGAATAAATTCAAAATTTATTATGTAAAACTAGATAATGTGTCTAATTTCATCAAGCAACTAAAAATTCCCTAGAATTATTGTGGTATTTAGATCTTCCATATTGGTTTTGGAATGTGTAGAAAGCCCATAATGACATTTGTTTATCAAATTAAATGTACCAGCCCAAAGGGGTATTCCTCTAACTTTGTTAGGCCTTAACTGAGGATTAAAAAACTTTGCCACCAATGGACAAAAACTCATGACCTACCTCAACATAATTAAACTTTAGTAATTGGGAAATGGTTTATAAAATAAGATCCCCTTCAAAATATCTAATTCATAAACATATAAAATGGAATACACTATCAGAAGGTTGGCAAAATTTAATTTTTATGGACAATCAAAAGGAAACCTGGGACCTATTGGTGGGGAAGGAGCCTTAAGGATTTGAAGGGAATGTTGATTGCTTTCTACATGATCCCTTTGGGAACTTTGATAAATTATCTTGTTAAAGATAAGGTGGTATTTTGGAGCATCCAAGTTTCCTCCAACCTTAAGATATAAATAATAATTGTGGAGGACTCCCTAAATATCCTAAATGCCCTAAAAGTAAAAATAACCCCCTCTCACACAATAAAATATATTATTGATGATGTAAATCATAATTTGAGGGGCATGACACAATTTAAAATTGTCCACCCTTACTAAAAAGGGAATGGGGTGGTGGATCTTCCTATTAATATATAAGTAACCTCCATATTTTAACCAAATAACACATAGGATGCCATGTAATTGAAATCATATCATTGGCTATACAAAATGAAGGTACACTAAGATAATATGACAATTGGGTTGACACACATGTAAACATTTCTCATCAAGAGATGGGTTTCCAAAATTATGAATCGTCATTAGTAAAATATAAGGAAAAATTATTGCTTAAGGTGGGAGGCAACATGTTTTTCAAGTATATTTCAAACTATTGAAACAAAGCTTTTAAATAACGTACAAAACTTTATTCTTGACTCCATAGGTGTTAACAAAATGGGGAGAGACAGGGAGTGTTTAGAACCAACCTCCTATTATAAAGTGTGTGGCTTAAATAAAGTTTGGAAGAAGCTTCAATAGGGAGGGGGGACTCACTGAGTCGATGCTATGGATAATAGATCATGATGCTAAAAGTTGAAAGTGATTTGGTTACTATTTGGAATAAGAGAGTAGTGGAGATGAGAGGTGTAAAAATCATGGTCATGAAGGAGTTTATCAAAAAATGTTTGGGCATGTCATGTGATGGGGTAAAGGCATATAAATACCATTATAAAAATAAAAAGATATTGCAAATGTTATTTTTCACTAATGAGTTTGTCAAAAAAATAGGAAGGGGTTCCTTTGGATTAACCACCCATAGAAATGGCTAGAGGTGTGCCTACAAGTGATGAAATACATAATATTTGAAGGGAAGCACACTTTAATTCTCTTCCACCATTTTTTATTATTAAACAATTTCTAAGGATATAAAATTAGTCTCCCATTATATCTCTTAATGTCCTTGGAGCTCACTTCTATCACCCATCAAGTTAATGACTCTATCCCTATACTACACCAAGGTCTCATCTTGTTGTTGGTAAAGCATGGTTAAACCTTTTGGGGTAGGGAGGTTCCTCTAGGGATTTTTTATATATAGGAGGAATCCCTTGAGGAATACCCTACATCATTATCCTACCATCTTTATACTAGTACCCCCCAATCTAGGCTTTCCAAAATCTTATTTGATGACCTCCCTCTTACGCTAATTATCAATAAACCTAAACTAATTTTACTAGATGAAGGCACCTTCGAAGAGGCCATTATGAAAGGAAAATTTATCCTATCAAAATAAATGATAAAAATAAATTATAATTGGAAATATTCAATAGCAAGTTACATGAGGATAGGATGAACTTATTAGGACTCATTCAAGAATGAAATTCCTTAAATAGGTAGGTGGACATGATGGTCCAATATTATGCCCATTATATCAAGGTGGATAAGAATGCCATTAAGTAACACTTAAATGTGATGGGTACCACCCCCCTATGATCCCTAGCTTTACTCCCATAAATAAATCCCCACTAGAGTAATAGGGGTAGAAAATTCCATGAACGATCCTTCTCACAGATGATACTAAAGGACTAGGTAATAAGATGAGATCCAAAGCTTCTAAGAACAAGAAGGGAGAACTAGAGAAGAAGAATAAATAAGATAAGGACCCATTATAGGCCCCCCTCCTATTCTATTTAATTTTATGTGTTTTATTTTGCCTCTTGTGGGGTTAATTAGCTAGTGTTTCATTTCCTTTTATTGTTTCGGCCCTAGGGACCTGGTACTCTTTTTTATAAATCTTTACTATGGTTCTTGGTCCTTGTAAAGCCATATATTTTAACCTATAATATATATATATATATATATATATATATATATATGAATTACACATGCTTATGATAATATGAGTTAGTAAGTAATGAGTCAAACTTATTGCATCTGCATGCATCCATCTACTACCAATTATGTAGTTAATGTGAAACTAAGGGGTTTATATAAATTTAATACTATTTATACTCCTAAGTTTTAAATTCAATTATTATGGTATAGGAAAACCCTTTTATCATAATAATATAATTATCTCCTAGAATGAAATGTGCACAATCTCTTAGAAGTATGTGATGGATAACATCACAAATAATATCATATAAATATGCATGAATGAAAATGATTTTTTATCAAATCATATAAGAAAATATATTAGTATTGAGTTTAATTTAAAATAAGGATAAATTATAGGTTTTATTATTTAAAAAGGTTTCAAATATTAGTCAAGTTTCATTAGGTCATGTTTCACAATACTAGTTTAGATTTAAAAACATGTGAATAAGATATTCCAAGCTTATATGTTCCAAGGTTTACAAGGTTCTTATTTAAGATTTTTGGCACAACATTCATATAATATGTTGTCTCTTTCAAGGTAACATAATGTTTGAAAAAAATAAATTATATTAGATAAAAATTTAAGAGGGTAAATTAAGGTAAACCCTTATCCGATTTGGCCCCTTGCAATTTATTTAAATTTTGTTCTTATCTTCATATTATTATCGTATTTAATTCATGATATCATATTACACAAATATTTTATAGTTATATTTCATAACTCATCATAATTTCTCTAATTAATATTTTCCTTTGTGATCCACTAATTCATTTAATACCATAGTTCAACATCACAAATTTTCTATAATCTTTCAAAATTCACTATTGTTCATAATTATTCATTAGAATGTCTTTGTTTATTTGTGTGTGTGTGTGTGTGTGTGTGTGTAAAATATCCATAGTTCAACAATTATCACATATGATTTTCTTTTCATAGAATTTATGAATAACCACATATAAAATTCTACCACTAGATCGTGTCTCATTATAATCCATGTTATATGTAATAGACTTGCATAAAACTATCAACTAAAAGAATAAATGGACATAAGACACTATTTACATGAAACCATCATGTATATATAAATAATGGGAATTATTAAATATATAATATTTATTATATATACTATACATGAAAAATTACTCACTACATGTGATTTTATTCTGCTACTAATAAAAATTAGTTGTTGACCTTCCATAGTCTTATCAATTTTGATCACAACTAAGTCTATGATTTTTTTTTGATATTTTTATCTCCTAAAAAATTATTCATTCATAAATAATAATAATAAATTTAGTATATAAAGGATCCTTCCTTGTTAGTCAAGATGGTGGTTCCACAAGATATGAATTTATTCATCAGAAGTACAGTTTAGACTCTTATTCTTCTTCATTTGAGTTAACTATCACTATAAATTGAATTTTATTATAATAATAGGATGATTGAATTGATAATTGGGATGCCTTGACATATACATACAAATATAATGCTATTATTACTTGATCAATACATGGCCAAGGTTATATATTTACGTAAATTGCATGAGTAATGCAATATAGTTATTCTAATCTGGATTATAATAAACTTTTAGCTTTTATTATATGATATAAATATTAATTATTCCTTGTAACATATTTTATAATACTATTATATTAAATAGTTTAAGTATTTTATAAGTATTATCAACTGTATCAAGTAGGTTCTACACATTTATAGTAATAATGTTTTTATTCATGCATTAAATTCATGATAATGAAATTTATTTCCTCATGAATTTTATTAAAATTAATAGCGCTATCGACTTATAACATAAAATATATTTAATAAATATATAAAAATAAATAGTGAATTAAAATACATCCATAAATAGTAATAATATACCTTGTTCATATAAAGATGCTCTCATATGCTATAAATCTACCTTTCAAGACATGGCTAAGCTATATGATATCATAGAGCTTAAAAGTATTTATTTCATTAAAATATAATGCCTTGACCCATTCAATCCTACATAGTGACATTTTTCACAACCTTAGTGAATTACTAATAAAATAAACAACACAAGAAATTACATGAAAAGTTATATACCTTTATAGGTTTTATAAGGATTTTACTGTTAGGTTCAATGTCATTAGAAATTATCAAACATGTATACATAATTCATTATATTTATTGACCTTATAACATATGTGTCTCTCCCCCATAAATGTGAATTCCCTCTACTAAGGTAAAATCACACACTCAACATAACCATACAAATGGTTAAATAAGGCTAATATATCAATAAAATATGATAACCTTTAGGTAAACATTGATGCAATTTTATAAACTTGTTCAATATTAAATCATGACAAATATATCTATATTTTAATTATAATCAAGATTTCATAGATATAAGCAAATAATTACATATAGATAATCATTTAATAATTATAAAAAAATAAATCATTTAAACAATAACTACATATGAATATATAGAGCATTTCCATGTGAAATAAACTTCAAATCCATGTTGTGCTCAATGGAAATTATTGTAATGTATACTCTAATTGTAAAAAAATGACGTGACATACTCTCTCTAGGAGAAAAATTATTTCAATGGCTATAGAAAAATAAAATATTAAGTGAAAATTAGGAAAAGCCTTAGATAATTCTTCAAGATCCTCCCATGTAACATTTTGCTTAGCATAATGGCCCTACTAGTCCTTATAGTGGAAGACTTCTCTATTTTTTTTAAAAAAAATTTAGTATCAATGATTTTTAAGGGTTTTAATAGTACCACTAAATAATCTTGATAATAAATGATTTCAAATCAGTGATATGTGACTTATTTGTATGGTAGCATTTATTAAAATATTTTTGAAAAATATTATGCAATTATGCTAAAACTAGACGCAACACAAGTATATATGTAATTGGACTGAACACTTTAATGAAATGAAATGGTATTAGTATATTAGGGATACTTTGGATAATTTTCCAAACTTAATGGAGATATTATCTATATAACTCTTATCTACTATGGAAATAAGAGATCCATTAAGTTTGGCTAATTTTCCAAACTTAATGGAGTATAATTTTGCTAAAAAAAGTTTTTTTCCAAATGCAAAAAATATATGAATTATGTTCTTATATACATAAATCTTATGGTGATTATAAGCTTAAGTCAATATTTTTATAAATTTATTGACAAGTTGTTTCATATCTCAAATCAATTAAGGACAAACTAAAACTCTATGACCTAGATTATCCAAACTAAAAGGGGCACCACATTTTCTACTTTACATTACTTTGAATGGGGTGATATTGTGAGTAGAGATATAAGAGTTGTTATAAAAAACATATTTGAGAGGTAATTACCCCTCCCACTCATATTTTTAATACATATATTACACATGAATATAATCCTTAAAAACTTTGTTTAGTTTTTAAGTTTGACCATAATTTTATGGGTGATAGACTCTTTTAAATTTAATTTTTTTCCTAAATCTACACACCAATTTTTCCAAAATTGAGATGTCATCAAATTATCGCGATCTAAAATTATATTTTTGGGTATTTCATGAAATATAAACACCTTTTGTATAATTATAATTTTTAAAACTAGGGAATCATCTTTCATATTTATAGATACGAAGTGAGAAATCTTGGTGAGTTCATTTACAACCATCAATATTATATCATGCTTTTTCTTAGACATTAAAAGTACTTGTAAAAATAAGTTATACTAACTTTATTCTTATATTATATCTCTTCATGTGGATTCAAATAAATTTCTAGGTGTACATGTTTAACTTTGACCCACTAACATTCAAAACATCATGTTACAAAGATAGTAAAATCATTTTTTAGTCCTTACAAAAATAAAGTTGTTTGAGGTCAACCTCCATCTTAATCATACTGTGGTGATCTATGTAAGGATAATTGAGTGTCTCTTATAATAACATGATACACAAATAAATAAGTTCATGTACATATATTATATCATTGAATAGAGTAAGTCCTTCTCCTTCTATATGATATGTTTTATATCTATGATCCATATTATCAAATTTAATTATAGTCTTAACATTCATGTAAAACTCTTAAGATGGTAACTCAATAAAAACACATTATTGGACAATGATTATTACAATTACAATAAAATTTATATATTTTATTTGAATAATTGCATTTTACACTATTGTATTTCCCATTTATATGCACAATGTGAAAATTTTAATCAATCAATAATTTTAATCAATGCCTCTACCATGAATTGAATCTAGGTTGAACTAAGATAAACTTGAGGAATAACTTATTGGTATTAAGGTAAAATCAATTTTGTAAAAGTAAATGTCTCCACATTTACAATGCATGATCAATTGATATAAGTTCCAAATCATGTGGTGAGTAATTTAATTTATACTAAGATTCTACATAATTAGTAGGTCACTACTTGGAAATATTGTAGGAAAACACCTATAAATCCTTCACCAAATGCATTTTTGGTAATTGAAAAATTTTCCATTAAGGTCACAAACTCTAAAAATTAGTAGTGGTTAACTATTTATTAAGGAGATGAAAATATTCCCCACTCTTATCTATCCAAGAGATCCTCTTAATCTTCTTTTTGAAGGACACAAAAGGACTTATATATTAAAAATTATTCCAAATAACCTCTCATATTACCATTTCATACCCATGAAGCTTCAAAGTTCATGCAAATTCTATGGATAATGTAAATCCATATTGGTTCATATATTAGTTGCATCTATTGTAATCCCTTTGTCTGAGGTAATGTGACCAATATAGGGAAGTCTCTTGTGAAAAAAGAACATTTTGATAACATTCCAAAAATATTGTGTTTTTTTAAATGTTGTAAAATAATATTTGGATGTTGTATATATTATTCTTATGATTTGTAATAATTTATGACTTAATCTAAGGAAATTTAATCCAAGTAATACATACACACACTATTCATTAGGTTTATAACTTTTGTAGGAGTTTTTTAAGTTTAAAAGGAGGAATAATGAATTTGTAGCCGTAGTGAGTTCAAAAAGTTTTTTTTAATTATATCTTCCACTTTGATATATATATATATATGATGATGATGATGATGATGATAAAATAATATCAAATATGTATACAAAAATAAATAACCCCCTTTAATTTGTTCAAATAGACCATTTATGCATAGTAAAGGATATCTATTATTTATAGTGACCTTTTTCAACATTTTGTAATCTATGCACAACCTATAAGTCAAATCATTATTCATTGTAAAAATAATTGGTGCAACCTAGTTAGATACACTTGGGAAAATCAAAACCTAAGATATGATATATTAAAAATGAAATTTCAATTCAAACAATTATATTGTTGATATCTGGTAAGTTGCATTCAATTTTAAATTTTAACTAGGTATTATTGAATTGAGAAGTAAAATCATCTTATAGATGTAATTCCTTGTAATTATTTAGGAAATACATACATCAATTTATGAGAAAAAAGTTATAATCATCTATGGTGGTTTTATTTACTCAACCTCATATATATGCACTGAATATAGGGTGCATCCCTTCCTTAGCCTTTATTCATTATATAAAATAAAAAAAATTCTCACACTAACATATTTATTAACTTTTTCAACTATCACAAATTGAACACTATCAATACACAGGCGATTATCTTGGTCAAATATTTGCCTTATGTTAGATGTTGTAAATACATATGAATCATATAATAACATCATAAGAACCTATTGGTGCACATTTTAAATCACTATTGTTCACCATAGAATAAGCTCTAACTCATCCTAAAATATAAAACCTTAGGATCTAAAATAATTACATTCTCTTATATCAATATGTATTATATAGGAAAACCAAAAAAATTACCTAAAACTTCCACTTGTGTAATGTGAAATTTATCTTGGAATTTATCAACTATTCCATGAATCAATTTTTAATAGGCCTATTACTGACTTGATAGTGGGGATGCTTTGAATTTTTTTAAAATATCATATTAGGACATTAGTGTTAATACTAAAATGTTTTATTAAGTACTTGACAATTAAAATCTTGACATGCATTTATCATACATGAATGGGTGCATAAATAAGGTACTAGTCATCCATTATGTCATAGTTACATGGTATCTTATGACTTGAACCTAATGTTAATCTATTATACACATAAAATAACCTCACTGTCTATTTCAAACCTATTAAATATCATGCATAAACATTTGTAAACTTTGATTTGATTGCACCCATACATAGCTCAGTTCTTTTAGTTGATAATAATTAGATATGGTTGGAACATAATCTCTCCCAACAACATCTAATTATAAAAAACCAAACCTCTCCTTGGGGTTGGCACATTTTGATAGTGTGTCAGTGGTGTGATAAATTTCCCAATTTGACTCATAAATAAATAAATCATGGTCTCATTCAAAAGGGACTTGGGGACACTTATCTAGTACACATATATGCAGTATTTCACACCAATAAAATATAACCCATTCTTACTATATTCAATAAATATAATTATGACTAGTCACAATCCAATTTTGTAAGACACTAAATCCAATTCAAATCAAACATTATCAAGTATCAAAGCCAAATCACTAGATGCATACATATAGAAAAGGATAAAAATTGCATAATCATATTCAGTGGAATAAATACATATGTCTTAATTTCCTTCCTCAAAGTTTTAAATATATATGAAGTAGTCAATAATAAAATGAGGTGAGTGGGATCAACTCAAACCATTACATTTTCCTAGATTTTATGGGTTTATAGCCATCATAAGCACGCCTAGGGTTTTAAGGTGAAGGAGGTTGATGCTTGGAGTTGCATATATCATTAAGGTTTGATATCACATATAATGAGTATATAGAGATAGGTGAAGGTGATTTGAAAATAAAATTACCTCATTTTCATATAGGTCAATATTGACTAGGATAGGTCAACATTGATAAATGATATTGACCCATATCAATGGAACTGATCCTGTGAAGACAATGAAATAGTTCCTCAACTAGAGAAATAACATGAATTATTTTATTTTATTCACATTCCTAGAATATATTCATAGTTAGAAACTAAATCAAAAAATATAATTACTTGCCCCTTTATCATACATACTATAAATAACATATGCCACTTGTTATATCATTACAATGAATATCAATATTTTAGATTTAGATGAATTCATAAATGAAATATATTAGTACATGAATTAAATTTAAATATTATATCTTATTAAGGTTAAAATAAAAAATTAGTATAGAAAATATTGGCAGGCCCATACACATATAAAATAATTATTCCAAGGTTTTATATTTTTGGTCCATGTATTTCAAATCTAATTTCTGATATATATACACAAAACACATTTTTACCTTTGTTATACATCTTCATTAGGATTCCCTCATTCCAAGTTTTAAATTAAAACCTTATATTGTATTAGAACTGATTCTTACTCATTTATGTTCCCAATCATCCTTTCACTTGTACTTATTGATATAATAGGGTTTCATGTACATTATATGTCTAAATATATCCAAAACCCTAACCATTCTACTACTGTGTAATTTCTATTATTCTTCCCACACATGTTTAAGGTGGTAGTAGCTACTTTTCCTATATGAATTTAAATGATATCACTATCCAAAAAGGTAAGGAAGACCTTGTAGATAACAAAGACATGAGAAACACTACATCTAACAATATTCTTCAAGGTCAAATGCAAACTCTTCAAAAACATATATAATATTTGATTCTCAATATTTAAACACTTGGTAACAGAAAACACTTGTGGAAAAAATGACACAACCATAACCCAATAACATGTTACATTCAAATATCTACAAAAAAAGGGCTATACAAAATAAGGATTGGGAAAAAATCCACAAGTCATAGTTTATCCGATCAAATAATATATTCATAAAGGATGAAAATTCCTTAGATACATATTTATTTTATAAAATAATAAGTTAAATACACATATTGATTTCAAAAAATCCATAGAATAAGTCCATATCAATTATTAAGACACGTATGCATGATACTCTATAAGATTGATTTATGTATGTTATCTCTACTAATAGAGAATTACAAAATAATTTAGGTATTTAATATACAATAGGCCAATACAATGAACTATTCATCTAGGTTATGATATCACACAAGCTCATCAAATTAGTCATTATTAATGTTAAATCACCTACCAAAATTTGAAACATATCATTCTATCAGAATTAGGAAACAATATTCAAAAAATAAACATAGTATATGTTTTATTCTAGTTTTGATTTAATATTTTTCAATAGGTGTAACATTTTTAAAGATTATTTAGATTATAGAATATTATATTTAATCATAAATTTTAATAAAAATAAAAACTAAAAATTTAAATAGATAAACAAATAACAAATGCTAAAAATAATAAGTATAACCAAATATAAGAAACTTAACTTTTATAATTTCTAGTTGATTGTAGTGAGCATCTAAAAGTGGAAATCAAGATAAGACACAACTGTGACAACTCAGATATAAAAGCAAATTCTATAGATATTTTCTAGATAGGTTGATGTTCCTTGGTAAATAATTGGCCTTGTCTATTTTATTCAGACACGTCTACTGTGATTGTGATAAAAATGTGTTTGCCCTACCACCTACATATGTATCTTATAAGAGGGTTGAGATATTATAATTCTATAGATGTTGTATAAAAGCCTTTTTTATTATCTTTTTTTTTTTGTAAATATTAGGGTACTTGAAAGAGATATAAATATATAAAAAAATAAATGGAAGTTTATTGGGTTGATATAAACTCAATTAACCCCATTGATGATTGATTTTTACCTACATATCCATATACTCCAAGGAAGGAATTAAACCACAATGTAGTTCTCCCACCTAGTATGATTTTTAAAATTTTCTCTTTTACTATATGTATGCAACTTTAGATTTTATTTTAATACTTAATAATGTTAGTTATTAAATTGATTGGACTGATTCAAACATGGATTGTGACTATTATTCATTAATGTTGTTGAATATGGGAAGAATAATGATGATATTCTAAATGCGCAATAGTGTATAGGTGCCTAATAGATAGTGCCAAGATCAATAATAATTAATGAGATTTATTTATATTTATAGTGAACCTTTTAACAAATTCCCTTTATCTGACTTGTGAAGCATAGGTATTAACCCAAATGAATATTTTAAATTTTGGAAACTAATTGTTAAATGACATAGGGATAAAACCACTCTAGGTGGATAGGTCCACAGTAATGAACCTATCTACTTAGCATGGCATTGTCCCATAAAATCAAAGGAAACTATCCTAATGTAAAAAATAGTTAGAGAGTGATGTAAGGTAGTTTGAATACTTTACTTGTAAATTTATATAATATAGTGATTTTGAACATAGGTGTCAAGCCTGATTATAGATAAATAACTAGAGTAATGGTGAATAAGAGTCACATAGTTGAGTGTAAGTTAAGTGGTTTAATATACATCAAAAAATAACATTATCAAGTACCTATGACCAATTTAAAGTAATTACATTAATCCTACCCCTTGATTATAGTAATTAAAGTATTAGAGTAAAGGAAAAATAAAAACTTGGGTGTGTAAAACACACTTGGTCTTTGATAAGAATATTCAGTTGTATAGTACACTCAATAACAAACCTTGCAACAACACATTAAGTAGTCAATATTCATATTTGAAAAGGAGAGTGAGGAAGGAGTACACCTATGGGGAGATGAAACCATGCTGCCCTATAAATTTTAAAACCATTGAATAAGCATTCCCTTTTTTCAAATAACTTGGAGAGATGGTTCCTCACATTGAATTGTTTTCAAGTTGAGAGTGATCAAGTCCCAATTTTTAATAACTAATTAGGGCATTAATTTTGAAATATGCATGATCCAATTCTCATGGATAAAGAGAAGTACAAAATTTACTAATCCAAAATAAGGTGAAATAATAAATGGGTTTATTATAATTAATGCCAAGGTTATTGAGTGTCACTAGACTTGAATGGTACATCACCCATAATAGAATATGAAACCACACAATGAATTCACTAGAGGTAATGACAAATATATATAATTCATTAGAATCAAACACATATTACTGGTAATTGATATTATTTTACCATTAAAAATGGATCTAGATTATAATTACATGAAAAAAATATAATGAGGAATATTCATTCCCCTATCATGAATATGTTGTTAATATAGTAAAAGTGAAATATATAATTTTTTCCATTGAATCTGTGAACTATATTCTAATGTAAGTGCATGAACCATTGTCATGCCTTTTGAATTTGATAAATTTATATATGTGAATGAAATATCATCATGCGCCCTAAATATATACTAAATGATATATAATGTCATGGATATATATATGATCAATTGTAATTATATGTGAAACATGTAATTTATTTTTTCTAAATTTTTTGCATATGTGCATGTCTATGCATACAATTGTGTATGATTATGTACTAATGTATTTAAAAAGTGAGTGAATATGCATTTTATATACCCCCATAATTTATATCAATGTGTCAATATCTATGATATATCTAGTTTATGAATTACTATTAATCTTTAAAATTTGTACTCAATCATAAATTATGATTTTTGTTCATTGAGGCTTGAATCTCTAAGAGAGGCCCATTATAATTCCCCCCTTTTGAGATGGTTAATTAATATTAAAAGTTACTCATCTTAAAGTATGATTTAACTATATCATGTGATAAATATAGAATTACATATAATAATTTGAGTATGTGCATAGTATGTTCTTATAATATAGTGTATCCAATATTCATTATAGAATGTATGCAGCATATTTACATTGAGGAATATAAGTTTCATGTTTATATAGATATATTAATAATGAATGTCATAAATTAACCATACTTTAATAATAATAATTAACTAAATACATGAGATGAATCATGGAATAACTAATCAAGCATAAGAAACACAAAACACAATGTCAAAAATAAGGCCAAGGAACACATACAAAATACTTGAACATGTCACAAAAAATAAGAACAAGGGACACCCACTAATGAAATAAAATTATCAGAAACAAGGGAAATAATTATGACTCACACACAAGTCAAAGTGGCTATACACAATAAGAAATAAATGTTAGCCTATTATGCAAAAAATAATAACATAAAAAAAGTGTATAACATCTAAAAACTAGTATACACCATCCATACGTATCATTGTAACATCATATCAAAGTAACATATCCATTTATCATAATATCAATTATGAGTAATTATTAAGACACTTATAACCTATGTATTTCAATATGGTATAGATGTCATAGATAGATAACTAATGACAATGTAACCTATGGAATAAGATGCCATGAGTATAGGCATGGCCACTAGGTAGAAGGGACTCCAAAATATAGGCATCCATGTATAATATGTGTGTCCTAAATTACACTCATATATATATTTTTATTCATGTGTATGAAAAATAATATTCTATCTACCAAAATATATGATAACTAACATATGAAAAGAAATGAACTATAAACTCACGTCATGCTCAGGTCTTGGTTTTTTTAAAAGATGAATGTATTTTTATTTTTTGACATATTTGAATTTTTTTTGTCTTTAAATTTTTTTTTACATTTCACATATTTAATTTTTTTAGATTTTTTAAATATTTTATCATGTGAAAAAATAATTTGACTAATGATCCCATCAAATGGAGGTCCATTGAGGTCCATAGTGAATGCATTTAAAATAGAATTGAAGGGTAAATGTTTTTGAGTTAAAAGTGCTAAATATAGATGAATCCAAATATAAAAAGGAATATGGTGATTCAATGTAATTATTTTTATCATTTTTCATAGATTCATGTGTAGGATGGGTAATTATAGAGGGTGTAAGATCTAGTAGAGTTTGTTAAATATAAGGATATGATCTTGCTTCCTATGTTTATTGTGGAACATGATAAACTATTCAAGTTACTACCTTAAGATACATTTTAGAAGATGAATATATATTTTAATTTTGAATAAATATTTAATGTGAATTTTTTTTTCTAGGAGGATGTGCCACACTTCTCTAACTTGAATATATAGAAAGATTTTGCATAGGTGAAAATACCAACTTTGTGTTATGTTATTGAATAGGTGTAATAATTGGCTCTATATTATGTTTTTGAATAGGTGTAATAACTAATTCATATCTTCTTAAATGTATTGCATTGGTGGGTAAATAGGATATAATAGTGACTATAGAGGGTATTCATATGAAATGTATGACACTTTGAACACATGTCTATAATGTATATACATGAGACATCAATATACTATAGATGACACTATGTGGTGATTATACATCCAAGATATTTATAATTACATATCAAATATCCATATGCTTGGTGATACTAAAAATGGAGTATCCATTATCACTTGCCCAATCTAAAGAGATATCATTATATCCCTAAGGCCATTATTTATAGGTGCATCAAATGTTTTTTCTACCTTTGATGTATCTTTTAAATAATTCTATGTGTACCCAATTGCATGAATAAGTATCATTGTACATGTGTTTTCATTTTATCCATTTTCAATAATGACACTATGTATGAAATTTTTATTAATATAATATCAAATAAATAGTTCATGTTCATTTAAATCATCATCACCTATATCACTATCATAAAATTTGAGCATGGGACATGGTTTTGAATTGCCTATAAATGTGATAATAATACCATCTATTGGGTGTCCATATGTATTAGGAGGAGGATGTGAATTATATTAATGGTTTACCTCTCAACTATCTATATTATATTTTATTCCACTATTTATAACTAGATTACTAAAAAAAATTACCTTTTCATTTTCATTTTATTGTAGCTTGGCCTACTATATGGGTGTGCTTAATTCAATAGTATTATCATCAATAATATATTGTATCTTATGCCTTATCCTATAAAACTTATTTATATAAATTTTAATGCAAATATTTAGTCAAAATATGTATTATTATAGAATCCACTATGTGGAGGCTTATTTACACCAACCTCTAATGGTAGAGGGATAAATACTAGATTACAATCTAGTTACTCTGGTAAAGAAATATGACAAGTGATGGTGAGCATGAAAATTTCCTTCTTAGTGGATATATAAATTGAAACATAATAATTAGTTATGATACTACATTGATTGTTAATTTGATTCATTATATCCTTCATTAGATTTGACCTTTTAGCTTGGTTTCCTTTGAAACTTAGTATTTGAAGTAGTTGGATCCTTTAGTGCATAATTGAATTTATTTGAAGCTAGGATCTTAAGTTATTTTTATTTGAATTTATGGCTTAAATTCATAAAAATATTTATTTTTTTCAAATAGGATAGACTTGCAAAGTGGTTCTATAAAACTTTGTTTGTAGATATCATGTAAGTCAAAATTGGACATCTAGGCTAGAATAGTTTTGTATTTAATAAAATATTTACTAATTGGATCATTAGACCGTTTATTGATTTACAAATTTATGCATAAGATAGTTTTTCATCAATTTTAATAGATAAGTGTGCTAGAAACTAATCTTCCAAAGGGTTCATTAACTTTATTGATTGAAATGGAATATCATAAAACCATCACAAAAACTAGTCTCTGAGTAATCTTGGAAATAACTTGGTTAATAATTTTTAATTTTATAGTCAAAATTTCATAAAATTTAGACATATTCTAGTCTAGATTGAAAATTGAAACAATTATTTATGGTATCATTTATTTCAAATTTTAGATTCCAATTTTGCTATTAATAGACTCCAATTTTGAGTGTAGTGGAATTACATATCATATGTTATGGATTCTAGTTTCAACATTTTTGGAATTCAAAGTTATTAAGAAACTACTAGTATATATTATTATAGTTTTTTAAAATAGTTATATTTTACAAAGAATGGTCAAATAATTAATATTTCATTTTGATGCAATTGATTCAAAATCAATGAAATGTTTTTCCCCAATTGAAAGTTGAGATAAGAGAATATTGAAATTGGCAACATTCTCTATGGAATAAAGTTACTCAGGATGTTGAAACCATAATAATTATTTTAGGAAGGCTAATCTATATGTTGATATCATAGACAATATATGGGACTATACACTTACAAAAAGTGAATTCATGATATTAACAATAATGATAAAAAATATTAGCCTTTGGTGGGCTCATTGATATTAATAATCATTTGAAAAATATATAATATTAAATATTGGGCAAACTTAGGGAGGTCTAATAGTAATGAAAAAAGAGTATTTAATTTCTCCCACACTTAGAGTTATCTAATGGCAATGTTATAAAAGAGAGTATTAACCATCCCATGCTTAGAGAGGATGGAAATGATAAAAGGAAGTATTTAATATCCCATATTTATAGGATGGAAATCATATCAGGTAGTTATGATGGCAATCCTCCATTCTTCATGAAATTATTCATCAATTACAAAACTATCAATCTCCTTGAAATCTAAATCATGAGATTCTTCATGGTTGCAAACATGTAATATCTCCCTCATTATGATCCTCATACTCTACCCTCTTTAAAATATATATGAAATTTGTTTGATAGTGAAATCATCCTCAAAATACTAATTTTTTAAGCACTAATGGTCTTTGGTGTAAAACTCAATGCACCATTAATGAAAACTAAACTGAGCCATAACCTAGTCACTGCTATTTACCTAATTATGATAACATTCAAAACTCTCCAATCCATTATGAGTTAGGAGATGGGACAATAACATACTTTTCATTACATCAAATAATTGAAGGTTATTGGGATATTTACCAACCTGGTTAAAATATAGCAAGTCTCACTGAGCTATGGAAGGTGGATGATAATTGACATGGAGATATCCTTAAACACTGATCTAGCATCCAAGATGTTCAATAGGGAAGGCAAACATGATAGATACTCTACAAACTCTCTCACCTTCAATACACTGATACTAAGTTAGACAAATCATTAGGCCAATGTTACATGTTTAAGGCTTCTGATGTCAAGTGTAAAGTTCCTATGAATCACAATGTCTCAACTAGCTAAAGACATAACCCCATCAAGTGTCCCTTAGATGGTTGGAGGATAAATAAGGAAAAGAGGTAATAAAATAAACATGTTGTCCTTCCAAACAATTCTCTCTCATCAATAATGGACAATGGATCAATTTATCTAGAATTAAAACATGCATGTTGTATTTACTGAAGAGGTTTACTGGACTCTCATGAGTAATGTCACACCTAGTGAATTCTACTCTTGCATAAAGACATTCTTAGACTAATATGATGTAACCATGTATGAGAAAGAAGCAATTAAAACTGTTTGATCAGTGTAATCTATTTTTTAGTATTTTATTGCATATCTTATTCTTAATCCTCCTTGACATTCAATTCCTCAAGTAAACTCTTTATCTTTCTTCTTGTATTAAATACATGAATGTATAAATTTATTAATGTATTTATAAAATCAAGGGCACCAATATAAGCCTTTTACCATATCAAAAAAATGTTTATCTTGACATGTAGAATGGGCATGTGCCCATTCAACATAATTTTATAATAATATATTATCTTCTTATCTTTGTAAGTGATAATACTATTATATTTTATATTTTTAATGGGAAATAATACTATGGAAACTATTTTTATATTTTCCACTTTTATTGTGTTGGTCTTCATAATTATTAACAATTGGTCTTTATATTTTTCATAATTTTTAAATACATCTTTTTTAATTCTTCACGGTGTGGGGCATGGATGTGATTAGGATAAATTATAGAGATGATGCCACTTATTGCATCAAGTTATCACTATTCATAGTCTTTGAATTAGTCATATTGTCTATCCTATAAGATTTTATGACTCCCCATTGATTTATTTATATTTTAACCTTTCACATGTATGAGATTATGGTTAATTAATTATTAACTTGGTAGCTTCCATTATTTTGATTTGATTTGTGTATATTATTAATAAGGGAGTTGTATCAAATCAACTTACCCATTTTACTTAGGTTTCTAGGATCGGATGTTATGACATTTTTACTCAACTTGCCTACCCTAGATCTATTTAGCTAATTGGATTTTCATTACTAAATACTACCATACCCTACTTATTGTTATATGTGTGAACCATCATTTATGCATTTTTAAAATGTGTATATATTTTTCTAAGCTACCATTTAGTAGTTTTCAACTAGGGGTTTAATTCTTCCCTATGTTTTTCCCTCAAGCCTCCATTTTTCCTTTGCTCATTATTATTATTATTAATTTGTGTAGAGTGATAACATTCTACACATTAGATAAGAATGTTATCAATTAATAATTTTAAATCCTTCGCTTGTGTAGAATATGGATGTGCCCACTCTTTACAAAATAGAAATATTCTATTCTTAATTGATAATGTTCTAGTTGTGACCAATATGTCCCTTTTAAAAAATACAAGGGGACCCTTTCAAGGTGGAAAAATTATATTTTTTTTCTATTTTCTTAAGCCCAATCTCAACATCATCCAATTTTAAAATCCTAGTAATCTATTGTATTGCACTCTCTAAGTTTTTTTTTATTCTGATAAATCCCTATCTATTTTTATTTAAATATATTTTGTGGGCCATTGGTTTTGAAGAAATGAGTCCTACTATAATTTTTAAAACTTGTTTTTTATATAAAGATATTATGAAAGATAAGTAGGTCCTAAAGTCACAATATTAGAGTCAAACTAGCCCCTCCCTAGAGGTTATTTTGATAGTTAATCAACCTTCCATTTATAGTTCCCAAAGCTGTCAGATCTATCATAGCATTGAGATGCATAATGAAATCAGATCTTGCCACATATAATTGTACACCTCAATTTTTTAGAGCTCTCATATCCCTAGGAGACTTGATCCAATCAAAGACAAATAGTAGTATATATATATACTCAATTTTTTTAAATTTGTAAGAGACCCAAGAGGCATGATCCAATCATAAAATTTATGACATAAAACCATACACCAAGATTTATTAGAGTTATCAAAGCATTGGGAGGCCTAATCTAATTCAATATCACCATGTGTACATTCATACACCTAGATAATTTTATACCTAATAAGTACCCATTGCATCATGTACTTAACACCTAAGTAAACCTCATCAATAACCATGTCTATATCCATGAGATGCCAAAAAGTATAATATATGTTTCAGAAGATGTTTATGGATGTCTGATGTTGTGGAATGACCATAATCTTTCTTAGTTTTACCTTAAATATTATAAATACTAGACCATTGAATAATTTTTGTAAAACTACAAATGGATATGGGTCGAAGTGATGTGACATAATAACAACAACAAAAAAAACAATAATAATAAGACATGTGGCTCTCCTTGAACAAATGCTTTGATAAAAAACTACTGCATAACATGGGAATGAGATACAATGTCATTATCAATATGGAAATATTATGATCAACATAGTATTATAAAAATTGAGGAAAATGAGGAAACTACCATTCCCAATTACTATTTTATGATCCATTTTATATATAGAGGCTACACATTAAATTTTATCAAAATAGTTAACTTTGTTTAGGTTTGGGTTGACTTAAATTTCAACAATATAGAAAGATGAGAGTGAAAATTTGAGTTAGATTGCAGAGTAAATTCACCATTTTTAAAGATGTTACTATCAATTGAGTGTAAATAATATATAAATAATTATATATTAATTAATAAAATTAATAGAATAATTTTTTTATTTATATGTAAAAAAATAATTGCTCTTGTTTATAGATACATAAACAATTCTAACTATAAACTATAAAATTAATTAGCTTCCATACAAATATGTAACTTAGTCAATAATATTTTATAACATTTACCAATCACTTTTATAATTTTAAATAATTTCATATCTCACTATAAAATTTAACCAAGTATTATTATGTAAGTTTATATAACCTGTAACAAATATAAATTAAGTAATAGTAGCAAGATAACTCAATCAAAGTCACTAATTGTTCTTTTGTATGTTTCTAAAGATTGATGCATATTTGGTTGCAAACCCACATGTAAATAGTTATGTGATTATTTTCCTATCAAAATGTAGTGTGCCATGAAATTTCTAACTTGGAGGCAATATAAATAAACTGCATTATTATTTGTTAAAATAAAAGCATGTTTTCCCACCTATGAATAATACATATTTTTTTTCATACAAGTGCGCACACAAATCTAGAACCTTTTCCATGTTTTTATGTATACTAGCATAATATTTCCTTTCTTTGTTATGAAAAATTTTCCACTAAATTTTGCACTATGATATCCACCTTGTAAATTAAAAAAATTACTTTTTTTATCCATTCAAAGTTGAATGAAAGAATGTTGTACTCTTGAGTTCAAACATGTAAACCACAATTGAATATCAAAATGTTTACTTGATGTATTAAAAATTTAGGGATAAATGGATGATAAAATTAATGGTAACATGCATATGAAAAGTATGGGTGTTTGGTTAGAGATATAAATTTGTTGGTCTTTGCAACTCTGAACAACACTCATTATACTTCCAATATCAACAACTTCCTTACAAGTGGAACAATAATATCTAAAATAGTCAATCAATACACGAAGTATTTTTTAATAACTAGATAATTAATAATATTTTACTAAAATAATGTTCTTAATACCATTGTGATAGTTTATGTTGAACACTTATAAATCTTAGAACTTACTTTAAATATTTAGTTTTTATGAGAAACTCATAGTTATAAAAATATTGGGTATGAAATCATAGTAGAAAACATTCTTGGGGAAAAAAATATTTTTTTAATGGTACCTATTTATCAAAAAATCATGATTAACCAAAAAAGTAAAAAAAACTATTTTTCTTTAAGTATATTTAGTAAGCCTATTTGAGAACTAAACAAAAATGAATGAAAACATCTAACTAAGAATCACTATTAATAATGAAAATTGAGAAATTCTCAAAAAAATTATATCATATAAGCAATTTAAACTCAATTTAGTTTAGTTTTGGTTCTACACTTGTCACAAAAGAGTTAGCTCTTCTTTCAAAAAATTCTTTCATCATCTGCATCTGTAATCAAGGTTAGTTGTGTAAACAATGTCACCATAAGTCATTTTCTAGATCTAAACTCTTCTTTAGAAATCAAATTTTTTAGAATGATGAAATTTTATTTAGGTAGACCATTTATTTAGTGGTTTGATGGTAATTGTGCTTGTATAATTTTTTTTAAAAAAAAGTTTTTCCCAAATCATGTTCAAAAATATTAAAAAACATTTATGCATTTTGATGTAATGTTCATAACCACAACAAAACAAAGGATAGGCATCCACTTTAGTATTTAGTAGTAGTTTCATTTTAATTTTTTGTACATTGACATCTTTATAAGATGTAGACTAAAATTATACTTGAAATTATGTGGATGTAGTCATAAAAACTTGGGTCAAATATCCTCTTGCTTGTAACTACTCATTGTTGACTCAGAATGTAGTGTTATTATTTTTGAAGATTTTTTTTTAATTAAAAATCCTTCTAATCCAAGAACAAGAAAAAAAAATTTATAGGAAAAAAAGGCAATTATAATTTTAGAGCTTTAGTTTTACATTCCATTTCATTTTGAATGTTATTACAATAATATTTTGGTTAAGGTTTTAATTGTATTCCTAGGAATTTACATAAATTGTATGTTATCTCCAGTCAAATCTACACAAGAATTTAAAATTATAATTATATAATTCTTTACAAACATAATCAAACCAAAATGTATTAGTATTTAGAAATGAAGTTTTTAATTACTGATTATTAAGTGATAATTAATACATGTTTACGAGCCAAGTGTGATAATTATTGGTGCATGCTCTAATATAGTTGATGTGTTTAACACAACAAATTTCATGTTTTTTTGAATTTCATCCTGTCGATTTTATATGACCTATATTCATTTACTTGTCTCCCCAGAAGTTGAATTTGAGTTTTCATTTAATTCAACATTTCTATTCATTGTTATTTTTAATGGCTTAATTTCTACAACATAAAACATACAAGTTTAAAATGGGAATTGAAAATTATCTAGGATGGGTGGCCACCCATAACTTTTAAAATTCATTAGGAAGTCTAATATTTAATGTCAAAAAATGTATATTCTCATAAACTTTACAATGTATATAATTAGATAGTTAGAAGTATGTTATGTATATAAAACTTACAGTCCAAAGGATTGAATTTAACCATGAAAATAATTTTGTGTGTAACTATGCAATTTTTAAGATATAATTATCAAACCATGTAGTACCCATGGGTATCAAGATATATTTGTAGTATTTTATAAGCATCATCTCTTGCTTTAAATTTTAAACTATGCATATCAGTGAATTCATATTTAAAGTTATGATAACTTATATCACATTTGTGCCTCCATAAAGTACTAAAACATGGGAAGATTTTTTTTTACATCTTCATAATATGTGTTCCTAAAAAGTGATAGACCTCTTATAATTTAAAGGATGTTCTGACAAGACAATTAAAATATTGATTTCCCTCACAATGTACAAGCGCTCAGTGTGTGACCAATCAAATATTATTCCCACTTATTCGTCAATGCTATCTTTTAAATCACATAAACCATAAATGTTAAATACCATTGATCATCTCTCAAACCCACCTTCCTCATCCAAAATCATGTGACATCATAAAAAAATGAACTCATTATTTTATTTAGTATTTTTCCATTTTGATGAGAACAAAATTATGAAAGAAGTAAGTTTTGAGCACTAGAACAAGAAATATGCACAAAAAATTCATTGCATTAGACCCAATGTAGGGGAGTTGATATATAATATCACTTTGTGTGACATCAGTGATAATGTTACAATAATATGAAACAACCAAATTTGTACTAAGAGAAAGATAGTGTTCTAGTGTTCCTAATGCTCTAGCCAATATAAAAGGAAAAAAACTTATATGTGACCACATAATTATATTCCCCCTTGCTTGATATTTTTTAGTAACTAATGATACATATAATTATAGGAGGTTGATGGAATCCTTTTATATTGTTGTATTATCTTCTATTATTTTATGAATCCCTTTCATTGTTTGATTTATTTTTATTTTATCTTTGCATTTATGAATTCCTCATAGATTTGAACAAAATGAGTTTCATTCATGTAAAAAAACTATATCAAATTTTGATGCATTGCATCCCAACATAGCTACTTATTCAAGAATCCATAAATTCAAATAATTTATAATTTTCACCCTTGAGACTCTACTCTCCTTCACTCTTTTACAATAGGTAGCTAAATTTTTGGCCATGACACTATAGTTAACAACCACCTCTAGCCAAACGTGTTCATTTATAACTTTATCTATGAGTACATCCATTTCTTTTTTAAACATACCCCTTGTGACTCTAAATAAACATGAATTAAATTTATCCAATGAATTTGGCTTGAAATTCTAGTCACTATATCTCTTAGGGATACAATCTATCCCACCATTTATTTAAAGATTAAAATCCAAAACCCATGTTTCCCATATGTCATCAAGAAAAATGAGAAATGAAAACTTATCATTAAAGTTGTCCAATTTTTATTTTTCAATAATATTCATAATATCTTCTTCAAGTACATGTATAAAAAAATAAAATCAATTTACATTAAATAGGAATATTGAGTAATTAAGTGAATATTTATTTATTCATTTTAATACTAGTTGAACTAAATTAAATATTTAAAGTACTCTATAGTTATCTTCATTTCCATTTCCTAAATTGAGGTATTATGGTTTTTTTATGATACATAATGCTTTGCATTTGTAAAATAGGTTGATGGACTTTGTTGGAATCCATGATTTATTGGGCATATTTTGATTAACTACTCTATTTTGGCTTTATAATAAATAATATAAAATGAAATTCATTTTAATTTTATCATGAAAATAATGAAACTTGTGATTTTTTAGAATAATTTTCATAGTTTCAATGGTATGTTGTCCATTGATGATGTAGAAGTTAGCCTTTGGATCCTAAAATTCATGCTCAAGCTCAATGTGAAACATATCCCTAGATAGTTTTCTAAAATGAATAAATATTTCCTCCCATTGAAGAGACACAAGATTACATAAAATCAATCCAATCAATCTATCAACATTGGCTAGATCAAGAGAATGGTATTGGTATTTAGGAGGAGCTTGGTGGTAGTTTTGACTCCAATCTTGAATGATTTTTCATTGAATAGGAAAATTTTAATATTTTGAGATGTTAGAATTATAATTTCTTTTCAATTCCTTTTTATATTGATTCAATATAATTTTATCCCTTATATATACCCTCAGCTCTTGGAAGAATGATTGTAAAGTTTATTTTTCCATCTTGGCCAATAGTTGCCTCCTCATATATGTAAACATTTTTGAATGAAAAATTTTATTCCCAAATTTTTGTAAATATTCAATTGGTGGGTGATAGATGAAGTTAAAGAAAATGTTTCTTTAATTTTAATTTAATTGTAGTATAAATAATTTAAATAGTTTCCACTCTAGTGGTGACTCCATCTATAAACAGTTCTACTTTCCATCTATAAGAATAGAAAGAATCATTTTGATGTTTTACCAAATGAACCGTCTAAATTTTTATATAAAATGGAACATTAATCTCCATTTAGATAATTTGGAAAAAGTGATCATTGTTGTCTATGTGTTCCACTTGAACCCTTATTACATTCTATGAAATGAATTTCATTTTTAGCACTATCCAAACTACTTAATGTTCCTATGATAGGGAATGAAACAACCAATGGTCATTTTGATAGTTAGATGGAGAGTATATTTATACAAGCCACTCATCATATATTTTATCTTAGTCCAATGCACATTCAATAACCAAAATATCATGGTAGGAAACACTTCCCATAATACCCTCTATAATTCCTATTGTAAAAAATTATTCATAATTTTTTAGTTTAAAAATATCAAGATTACAATTAAAATTTTTCATGTTTTAAAACATGTCAAAACAAACTATTTAGACACATCAGTCACGAGATCATTTTTTTTTAAAATGGATAATTACTATGTAAACATGTATATTTTTTACATATGATTGATATAAGAAAATAATAATCTATTATTATTAGCCACTTATTGATAATAATATTAATGTAGACTTGTGTATAATGGGAGCATGTCCATTTTGAATCAAGTCTATAGGAATAATATGAACATCATAGGCCTATATTCTTAATATCTAAATGTGTAGATTACACAATTTTGAAACACAATTCATGTTTCTTATAATATCTTTGTGGAAGCCTTCCCATTATTTTCATGTTGAAGTGGTGATTGTTAGTGCATGTTCCTAACTATAATGAGTTGTTATCTATTTTAACTAATCATGATGATTTATCTTAATTTTTATAAAAATTTATTATTTGTGTGTTAAAAACATTTTATTTTTGTAAATCTAACCCACATCATATATTGGTTTATGGCATGTTCTTCATCACTATAATTTATAGTAATTCAACTTGTAATGGTTAATAATTTAATTGGATCAGAGAGAACTCTTATTTGATGCCTTGAATTTCACACCTTTTTGTATTTTTATCAAACCCAACTTAGTTTAGATCAAATGAATCATAAGGTAAATAAAGAGTACATCATTTCTTACAATAGTATTGATATTATATTCTTGTAAAATGGACACATGCCAATTACATAACAGATAAAAAATATTGGATTCCTAATAATGGATAATTATCTAATTGTTCATATATACTTCACAACAACGACCCTAATGGATATAATTCATGGACCCCTAACCATTTCAAAATTTAATGAGAACTAGGTTCCATTATTATCTATGATCATGGATGCCAAGGGTATCCTATCATTTGGAGAGGTCATTAATTTTGATATCATGCATTAAAGGGTTATCCTCAACAAGATAGATCCTAATTTATACATGATTTCATATTTTTTATTTTTTATCTATGCCTATATTCTTAGATTTGTGAGTAGAATGGGCATATGTGCGTTCTACACAAGTTTATAAGAATATTGGATTCTTAATTGATAATTTCTTATATTCTTCGAAACTTGGATAAAATGTTTTTTTTCTTGCTCTACACAAGATTGTAATATTGGATTCTTGATTGATATTTATCTATTGGCTATATTCTTAGAATCTTATGTAGAATGTGCATGTGCCCAACCTACACAAGATAAGAATATTATCTTCCTAATTGATAGTTATCTATATTTTTATATTATTAAAAATAATACTATTGATTTCCTAATTGATAGTTTCTTATATCATTATAATATATTGTTGTACATGCCTATTATGAAAAAGATAAAAATATTGGATTTCTAGTTGACAATATCTTAATCGTTATGAAATTCTTTTGATAATTGATAATTTCCTTATATTATTATATAATTTATTATGAAAAACATAGCCCCATGTCTAATTGAAATATGGAACTACATAATTAAGAATGAATCAATATGCACTACTTATAAGGCCAAACTAATTATCCTGTGCATTTCTCTTATTTATTCTTAATACACATTAGATAATTACTGTAGCCATTAGGAATATACAATGACAATGATAATAATTTTTTTTATCACACAGCCATTAAAATTAAATAGTCATAAAAATAATGATTTGTTTATTCTATAATGGTTCATCATTAAATCACCATTCAATTTTACAAGGTGCTTGAGTCATTTACAATGCTACAAAGGTTCACTATCATCTTCTAGTCTATTAATTTACTTATTTCCATGTAATCCAATTAATTTTATAGTTATCTTACAACAAGTTAAAATTGCATGCTCTTCCCTTCTTTTCTATTAAATGGATGTGTCCAAACCCTCTTCCTCATTTTATTATAGTCCCATGTGGATGAAAGGTTATGCACTAGTAATAGGTAAAATCAAGCTCAATCTTGACAAGGTTATAATTTTTACACATCAACTCAAAGTCAACTCTGTCTTAAACCTTACATTATGAATGAGTTTTATCCTTTGCATAGAGAAAACATTCATTGCTTAAGTGCCCACAAATCCTCCTCAAAAGCTGCATGTAATTCACCCTGCCACTTATTATTCTACGTTGCACTATTGACAACCTTACTCTATGCATCTTTCATACATATGTTTCTCATGTGAGTCCTTCATTTAGATTTTACCTTAAAATCCCTCAAAAGTGGGTGAAATTTCCTATAATTCCCAAGGCATACAATAAGGAGAAACTCCCTATATTCATTAGATATATGATTCCTTTTAATACTTCCCTTTATGTTAAGGTTGGTTTATGCATACACTAGAAATTATAGTAGTGTGGATACTATGTGTCTTTTTTCCTTTCCACACCATCACTTTTTCTCTTTAAAGTCCTACCATCCCCCAGATGTTCTAATCTAAATACCCCACTACTTGTTCTCTCTCTATAGAGTCTCATATATCCTCTTAGTTGTATATGTAAAGTTCATAATTATCATCCCACATTATATTTTTCTCTATGTCTACTCTTTGTGCTTCTTTCCCTCTATCAATCCAAGCTTGATGAATGGCCTTAAATCTATGCCAAGTCATATATAGATACCTGAAGAGTTGACATTTACCATTCCTACTTCCTCATTATCACTCCTATGATATGCTAATTGTAGTCATTATTTTACTTCATTATCTCAAGATGGGAGATAAATCTCATAGTCTATTTTATCTAACCTCACACCCATGCACATAATGAAAATAATAATCAAATATTTCATAGGGGATTTAGGTTTTCATCTCTTTAGCTTCACATATGGGATATTGATATCATTCTTTACAATAACATCCTCATGATAAAAAAAAAATCCCACCTTAACTATAGCTCCATTTAATATCATTATCTATAGGCTAAATATCTCTATTTATAATTTGAAGGGTTTGTTACCAACTAATCTAGTTCTTGGTATAAAATTTTTCCTTCTAGTACTCTTGCTCCCATTTTAAAACCATATGTCTATTAATCACATGGTTGAGTTATATCTCAATATACTCAATTGTAGCATTACATGACTAAGTCATGTTGTTTAACCCTACTTTTGGAATGTGGAATCATATATGGGTAGATAGGGTTAAGGATATAGGAATGATAGGGAACAATGGTGAATATCATATCTACAATGGGCCAATTAATGTGATAAACTTAGATGTACCATATGTTAAACATAATAAACTAAGATATGTTATTAATGGAAAATATAACTATGATATATATAGAAATGACATGAAAGTGAGTACTTTGATAGTTCTGATGTTAATGCATGTTTGGGTTTAGTACAAGTTTAAAGTAGTCAAGAAGATAATTCTATATCAGATATTTGATTCTAGATCTAGTGTCTCTGGCTCTCTAAATAGTTGCACTATCTTGGGATTGTTTCATCAATTCTAGAGTCTAAGTTTGACACTAGTGTTTTGTAAAAAATATCTTCTAAAATATGATGCAACTAACTAGATGCTTCTAGGTTTTACTTCATCTTTACTCTTTTGAATTCAAATCTAGGTCATGTATTATCACTCCTAGTGAAATGGCAAAATCATAGCGTTCATTCTTCAATGTGACCTTCAAGGAAAATTGGTTAATGGGTGCATGACATTGATATCAAAGTGAACTTACTATATATCTAATACTCTAAAATAATGCGTCATACTCATTTAGTTTTCCTTTATGTGTTGGCTTGTGTATGAATCATGAAATGTGTGTAAATAAAATACAATAGTGACCTAGATTATAACTTGGAAAATATGACCTTATGACTAATCCTACTAATCCTTTAGTACTTCAAACCTATATTTGGGATTGTCACATTGACTAATATCATAATAAGGTAAAATAGGAAAGATTTTGGTAACTTGAGTGCTTATTAAGTGTTCTTTTATTTTAATTTTTTGGTGTGGAATGAATGAGGGTTGAAATTGTATTTATACCAATCTTATCAAGAGATAATTTGAATTAAATCACATAGGATTCCTATTTTAATATGTTTAATTTAAAAATTAGATGAATTTAGGGCACTAGAATCTTGTATCAAGTGAGGAAAGTAACATCAATGCTACAATTTATCTTAGACATTAGTGTCCAAGGAGAAGGAGAGAAGGCACAAGATTAAAAATTATAGAGGTATAAGATAATAATATTCTATGTATTATAAGAAATATATGATGTATGTGTCATAAATATAAGATTGGTTAGATGAAGAGATAGGCCAAGGGGCACAAGATAAAGTAGATGTTAGGCTTATAGATGTTGAGTATGTGTAGAAATAAGAGGAACAACTAGGGCCTAAGTTTACTAATACAAGACTAACATGATATAAATTCAAAAATATCACCTAAATTTTCTTCCTCTTTAATCTAGTTATGAAATTTCTAGTTTAAAGGAAAAGAATAAGTCCATGGATGTGTATGCACACCTTATGCTTACTTGAGTTGAATTTGAGTACTTTGTTGGAGTTACATTTGAGTGATTTAATAGTGACTGACCTACAAATAAGAGCATGTTATAATTTATAATTAGTGTGTATAATCTAGGTTAAAATTACTTTAAATATATTAAAATTTAAATATCAAGGTTTAGGAGTACAACTGCATGTCAATGTAATTACCATGCATATTGGCAAGTTATTTTTATAAAATATGTATTATTGTAAGGCTCTAAAACTAAGATTAAGATAAATATAAATAAATATTTAAAGTGAATATATATAAGGAGATAGATAGAGAGAGGTTGGAAGGCACATTCCCCCAACTTTGAAGCAAAATTGAGTTAGCACCTGGTAGTTGAGATTAGCTCAACCATGCAACCCAATGATATTTATAACCTAGGGAGTTTAGATGATCAAGTCTAAACTATAAATTTGGAAAGATTGAATTATTTAATCCATACCATGATTTGAACTAACTACTATGATATATTGGCTCGCTAAAGGATATAAAAATACACAAGTTATCATTACATGTAATAGTTTTAGAATCTGAGATTGATTTATATTTTTTAGTATTATCCACATGTTGCATAACATATGCACCTTAGATATGTCTCATGTTGAAACTATATGTAAAAATGGTACCATGTATATAATTCTACCATAAATGTGTATTATAATCATATAGTTCTATGTGTTTGGGCCAATTAAAATAATTGTGTAAGTGTGGAGGATATGCTTCCAAAGCATTACTTCACTGTATATGAGGAAATATAAAATTGATATAATTAACAATGTGGAGAACATGTTTCCAAAATATGCCCCCACTATAAACTAGAGATGTTGAATACTAAGTAGGTGTGGAGAACATGATTCTAAATTATGGCCCCACCAAATTGGTGAATTATAAGTACCATATTGAATGAATGTGGATAACATGATTATAAAGCATACCCTTACTAAACATGAATACTATGAATGTGTGGAATCCATGTCCATATGGCATTCCCCCACTAAATCTACAAATTGGTATAAGTATTGAATATTGAATAAATGTGGATAACATGCTTCTAAATCATGGTCCCATTGTAATCTGGAAACTTGGAATGTGTGGAATTCATGTCCATATGACATGGCCCAACTTATATTTGAGAAATGTAAAAAGTGTAGAGAACATGATTCCCAAGCATGCCCCCACTATTATGCACCGACTTTGAGGTTAAATAAAAATACTAATTGTAATTTACCCCACCTCAAAAGAGTAAGACATCTATAAATTCTATGAATGTAACCATGTAGCATATATAAGGAAACATGTCTAGGTAAATGTATCATTAAAGCACATAGAACTGATGTGATCATATGTAGGCCTAATATATATGATAAAGATAATGGTAATGTCTAGATAGTAATAATATAAGGTCAAAAATTAAACGAAAACACACACATGATCACTCAAAATAAATTTAAAAAGTAATGGTCCAAGGAGATTGTAAGAAGGGGCATGTTCAAATGCAAAAAAACATAATGGACATGACTTAGTCAAATTTCCACAAACATAAGGAATGACATATTAAAATGTCTAATAATGAAATGACATATTCAAATGTCCAAGAAATCAATTATAGGCATAGGGGTTGCATATAATGGGGCATATTCAAATGCTCAAAAAAGTAAGACAATAACAAGAAAAAACACTCAAAGAAGTGTGTAAATGAATAGCATAAAAAATTAACATATATGTGTCATAGATGCCCATGGATCAAATGTGTTAAAAAATCTCAAGTACATAACATGTCAAATACCCTATGTAATTTATAATCATGGATAATAGTCATGTGTAAGTATATATGTAAGATCAAACATGATAATGTAGATTAATCATCAAATCATATAACCTATGGGGATCAACATCATGTCAAATAGTTTCCCCAAAATTCTAGTGACACGAGTAAATGGAAAACCTAATACCCATAAACAAATCATGTATTTATATATGCCTGTATATGTATGTAGGAGTAAATTATATGTTATTCCTCAACATGTAACTAATAGATATATGCTAAGGATTAGATAGAACATGTAGGTGCTAAACATGTTTTTGGATTTTTGAATGTTTTTTCCTTGGTATTTTTTTAGATTTTTTGGACTATATCATATAACATATTTATGAAAATGCATAATGTTCTTTATAAATTTTAAAGTATTTCCTTCAAGTGTATCAATGTGGTATACATTTTTTCCCAAATTTTATATAACCATGAATGGTCCCAACTAGTTTGGTTTAAAATTTCTTTTTTTTCTTTTATACATTAGTGCTCTTTTGATTTTCTTTGAGTACTAGGTCACCCAAATCAAATTCACATGTCTGAATCTTTTTTTATATGCATGTTTTACATGAGCCTAATAAAAACATAAGTGATCAAAAACATGTGTACATTTTACACTCAATTTCTCTAGTTGATGTAATCTCTTTTTAGGGTATGCTTTATCATTGATTATGTCTTTTAATGAAAAATGAAAAGAAGATATCTCAATTTAAATGGGTAATATGGCATATTTAGAATAGGCCAAATATTAAGGTGTGGCTTGAATAGGTGTGTGTACACTAAGTTAATACACCTATATACCATATACCCGATGTTGGTGCCAATAAATTCTATATCATTTAACTATTTTGCCAAGTATTTTGACAATTGTTTCATTTATTGTCTCTACCTACCCATTACCCTATGGTTAAAGGTGTGGAAAATGTATGTTTAATTTTGTATTGATTGAAAAATCATTTGACCATTATTTTTAAAGGATTGTCCATTATTATAAATAATAACTAAAGGAATGTCAAAATATGAAATAATACTATTCATCAAAAAGTTGCATATGTCATCCCCTATGTTAAAAGCAAGGGGAATGGCTTCTACCCATTTTATATAATATTTTGTAGTTGTAATGATGAATTTATGTTCACTAGTGAATATTGGAATTTTTTTCTAATCAAATCAAAACCTTATAAGGAAAATGGCCATGGTAAAACAATCATCTGTAAATCATGTGATGGGGCATGATTCAAATTTTTGTATTTTTGTAATTATAAACATAAGTTTACATGTTTTATGGATTCTTGTGCCATGGTAGGCCAATAATAAACTTGGCATAATACTTTCTATGATATGGCTCATCTTGTCAAATGACCCTCACATTCACTATAATGCATTTCTAAGATTACAATTCAGGCTTCATCTTTGTATAAAAATTACATTAACTACCCATAAAAACCTCACTTGAATAAATAATTTCCAATAATAATGTAACGTAATGCTTCACACTATATTATTTTGTTTATCATTTGATGTTGTTGAGGTCAACATACCCCATTGATAAAAAAAATGGGAACCCTTGTGTCAAATTATGGAAATTTATAGTTTAAAATTGAAAATTCACTTAATCAGAGTGTCATTAGCATGTTTTAAACATTATTTATATTTGAAGATCAAATTCACCTAGTTTGGTTAGCATATTTTCACATGATTCTAGTTTACCCTTATCTAAATTTGCTAACTTTGTATCTCTAAGTTTTCCAATTGTAGGTCCAATAAGGTTTACTTGAAATGAACAATGCTTGGGTTTCATGATTTTAATGTTAACTTCATTATTTACTAGCCTTTATTCTATTGGAAATAGGGTCAAATTTGTTAAACCCTTAGTCTAAGCTTAATCTAAACACTTGATTTGAATCTAGTGGAAACTATTTATGTGGGAACATTTTAAATAACAATATGGGTTTGTTTTATTTTTATCCTGAGGCTTGGTCATTTTTTTCAACATGACCAAAAATTTGTATAATAACCATGCTCGGTCCCTTTTATGTCTTGAGACCCCTTCATCCTTTTATTATTCCTAAAGTCTAAGCTAAATGTAAGGTCCTTTTTTTTTTCCTAACTTTTGGGCTTATGTTTTTGGCATTTCTTTTTTGGACTTATATTTCTTCAACATTTCCCCCAAAATAATTTTTCTAAAGTATACCCTTCAATATTTGTGCAAATTACCCTTCAAAAGTGTTGTCAAGGACACTTTCCCTACAAAATTGACTTTCAGGCTTTTCAAAATGGCACTTTGTCCTCTGAGATTACCCTTTAGGTTTTATAAAAGTTCCCTTCAAAAATTTTGAAAGTACTTATCGAGATTTTTTTCAAAGGCATTTTATCTTCTAGATATACCCTTCAAGATTTTCTAAAATGACCCTTTGGACTTTTTTCATCAGACATATTGTCCAAAATAAAAAGACTAAAATAATTTCCCATAACAATCTTGCCAATGCATGGAGTTTCAGACTTTTGTCATTGGACATTCTGTTTGACATAAAAATATTGAAACAATTCATCTAAGATAATTTCCCTGAGACCATGATTTCATCAGACTCTTTTATGCCATGATCATTTTAATATGTTTTTAAATGGAGCCTAAGACTTTGGATTGAAGCCTTATTTATCATGCAAATGAGAACATTAATATGGAACTTTATCTTAAATTATTATTATTCTTGTGCCCTAAGTTCAATATTTCCTATTATGTGTAGGAATTAATCTCATTCAGATTAATGGACATGTTTTTCATATGATCATGGCTTCACTCCCTTCCAATGTTGCTAAAACTTGTTTCTTATGTTGCATGATCAATGTAATATCATTTAGGAATAAGCACTTTTAATGTTTTCATGCTTCAATGTTAAATTGATTTTTATTGGCCATTAATTTAAGATTAATTGGATATATTTTAAGCCATGTCTAATGTTTTAACCTAGGTCCCCTATTGAATTACATTCAAACTTGCATGGGAACAATTATCAATGCTATAGACTTAGCTTAAAAACTCTATGCTATGTCTCTTTTATTTCATGGGGTCCCTTTTATTATGCACAAAGCTTAGATTGAATGTTCTTATCCTAAGGTCTTAATTCATGTTAATTTAATAAGAAATAAAGCCACAGTGTGAATACTTTATACTAACTTTTATATTTTCCCCAAACCTTACTTAAACATTATGCATCTCTATAGGATCTATGATCTGGGCTTTCATAAATTAAAATGATCTAATGGTGCATACCAAGTCAATGTTTCAACAAAGCTCTAGGATAAGTGTAGTGGTGATAGGTGTCACCATTTTATTAAAATGATATCGAGAAAAAAATGATGTTCCATCTCTTGGGTGATGATGATCAAATGGTGAGAGATGAGGGTGGAATTTTCAAGAAATATTGATCAAATATAAGACCACCAAGTGGCACATGAAAGAAGAAGAATAAACTGAAAAATGATAAGTGGAAATCCTAGAAAATAATCTCATATAAGTGTTTAAAATTGATATCCACATACCCGTCAAAGATGCTCAAATGGATGTAAAATGATGGTCACATAGATGTCAAATTTAAGATAGAAAATAATCTTGAGAATGTGCTTAAAATTGGTGGTCTCACATATGTCAAAGATGTTCACATGAATGTCAAATGATGATTGTGTATAGATTAAATTTAAGATAGAAATAGTCCTAGGGATGTGCTTAAAATTAAGTCACATTCTCATCAAAGACATTCACACAAATGTCAAATGATGGGCATGTGGATTCCAATTTTAACACAACTTCTTAGATCCAAATTATCTAAAAATCTATTGACTACATTTATTCATGTAAATGAATTGGATGGTGTGAGATCAAAGTTTTTTTTTTCAAAGTCAATGGTCATATTTTATATAGGCATGAGAGGGATGCTATGAGGATGTTGTGGAGTTGCCACATTAGAGTCTTGTGGGTGTAATGTGATAAATTGGTGACCTTACAGACCTGGACCTGCAATGGTAATTCAATCCAGGGCCCATCAGTGAGTAATCTAATATGCCATGATAGATCAAATGAGTGTTTCCTGAGGGAACATGGAATACTATTTTGACCTTGGATATAGAGAAGGGGATTACCTTGGGATAAGAACATCAAATAACCATGAAGATCTTACAACAACATAGGGGTCTCAAAGGTTAAGAGACTTAGGAAAATTATTCCTATAACTAAATATTTTCCATTTTGAAAGTCTAATATTCTATTTGTAAAGGCACGTATTTTTTGTAAAACACACTTCATATAGATCAGTCCATTGGGAAAGTCTAGTATATTTCTAGAACATTTGTGGAAAGGATAGTTGCCCCTACACCTGTACTTTTTTAATTGGTTAAGAGTGACTGACATGCTTCATTGCATCTTAAAGAAGCATTGTAAATTATAGAAAGGAGGGGGAGTTCTTAGAACCAAAATTACATTGTAAACTTGGAGTAAAAAATACAAACAATTAATTTTACAAATATTGTTTAGTATTTGTCTGTGTGTTTGATATCATGGCCTCCTCATTTACTTATTATTTCAAGATTTAAATGGTTCTTATGAATTATTGGTGTGAACCTTTAATTATAGAGTTGTTAACTTATGCCAATGCTAGGCTGACTAAAATTTTTTAGGTTCATTTCATTTTCATTACTCTTCTTGCATTTGGGCTATTGTTGTTTGCTTACAGGGGTCAAATCTTTAAAGTTAACCTATTTATTATTTGCATTGTTTCCATCTTCCTTAGAAGCTTCCCTGATTTGTGATAGGATTTGATTCTATGGTACTTCATATCACATATTGGTTAAGTGCATGTCTAGATGAAATATTAACTTTGTCATGATTTTTGAAATGAAGATCATGAACATTTATTTCTTCCCTACCCTTCCTTTTTCTTCTTTTTTTAACAAAATCACTCTAGTTTAATTTTCATTGTAAATACACATCTTATATTAGTCTTTATATTATTTCTTGAGCATAATTCTATGTTTAGCATATATACTTCATATTTTACATAGATCTGCTTTATGGCCATAGTGGATCCTAACCACCAAACATTATAAATATTGTATATAAGGAACACTTTCTTTGCCTCTTTTCTATAAACTAATAATAGGATTATCACAACCTGCAACTCATGCTCTAAATTATTAGAATCATAAAATGTAAAGTTTTCTTAAACACCCTAAGCATTTATGATACATATTTAGGCATCAACAGGGGGATTTGTGTTGGCTTTAGAAAGAGGGCCTAAGAAAATCTTTATGAATTCACATAATGCTTGCTAATTTTGGTGTGTTTTGATGAAATATTGGTGTATTATTTTCATATTTGTGTGATCCTTTATTAGATTGTGTAAAGATCATTGATCTTTATGGTTTTAGACTAGTATTTGGGCTTATTTTAGCCAAAGACTGATATTCTTTGAAGATCAATGTATATTAGTACAAAGGTAGTTCATGCTTTGTGTATTTTTTACATTTAAGGTTAGTAATGGAAATTTTATATGAAAATTGATTATTTCTTTGTAAATTTGAGTTTATTCAAGCTTATAAGTTTGAATATCCCTCTAATTCATCATTATATATGTATATTTAAGCTTACTTAGTTAAAGATACTTATGATTTACATGTATTTGTGCAAATTTGACTTAACGTGCAAACTTAATCATTTTTATTTGAAAATATTATTTTGAGACATCGTATCTTAAATAGGTTTCAAAATTTATAAGCTAGAACTAAAAAAGAGGGTGAGACCAAGCTAAGAATAATATCTCAAATTCTCAACCAACTTCACCCATTTAAGGTGCTCATGTGTTCAAGGTATGGCTTGGATAGGTGGTTCTCCAATTAGTTTACTAGGTATAGTGCATGATCTTCCTTGAAATCCTAAACTATATTTACCCATTTTTAGTCCTAATGATGATATAAATTTTGAGGAACATGTTGAAAGTTCCAAAGTTTATTTAATATTACTAAACATGACTCATGAAGATTTATCTTGTAGGTTATTTCCATTAACTTTTAAAGATTCTAGTTATGATTGGTTTCTTAAACTACAAGAAGATTACATTACTAATTAGAATGACTTTAACGATCCTTTCATTGATCATTTTGGTAAAATCATTATCCCTTATGTCTTGTACTAGTAATTTACCATGGTGAATAGAGATGTAAATGAGACCATAAGAGCCTTCAATCCTAGATTCTAGAAAATATTTAATAGAACCATAGCTCCTTATAGACCTGATGAGACTTTAGCTTTAGAGATCTATACAAATTTCTTAGATCCCATAAATTTTGTGTTTCTTAAAATATCTACTTAGGTCATTAATACATTAGCCTTAGGTTATGTTGAAGCTATGATTATTAATGACTGGATGTGACCCCAAGGTCAAATGGCATACTCCATCCCTAATGCTAATCATAATATACCTAGTTTAAACAACTTCCAGTTGGGAACCAATTACTATTTAGTCACCCATATCTTGGCTAAAACATAGGGTTACTGAATAGCACTACCAATGGGATTCATCCACAAATTCATGGAACTCTAATACCCATAAGTAATAGAAATACTCCAATTCATGAGCCTGACAAACCATAAAATTTAAATTACATGATATTAAAAATGGTCCAAAAAATGAGCACTGACTTTCTTCAGTTGAAAAAACAAGTAGGAAATATAGGGGAGGGTTATAATATAAACTATGCTTCTTAAAAGTTGAATATACCTCCAAATAGGTTTCATGATGATAGTAATAATGGATCATCTGAAAAAATATAAATGATTTTTTGTGATATAGATATGGATGATCATTGCAATATTTTTGGAACATCTCAAGGTGAAAAGGATACAACTAAAATTGTGCCTAACCAAGACAATATTGTAGGAACATCTAGCTTTACAATGACATCTCAAGGTTTCATGATAGAGGCTTTTGATTTTCCATTTGAAGAGGACAATGAACCTAAAGATACTCTAGAAGAAGGAATAACTATTTAAGATGAGCATCCCCATGAACAAGATCAAGTACAAGATAACTTCTATTTAGGAGATAGCTATGTGGACACTTCATATGAAGTCACTAATGGAATAGAGGATACTACTAAAGAATATGACCATGGGTAATGTTTTACTAAATTTGGAAAACTACGGGTTTAATATCCTAGATAGTAAAGGGGTTTGTATTAAGGGAAAATTTTCTAAATAAATTTTACTTAATTAACCTACTAATTTATTGAATCTATAAGTGCTTAATTGATTTTTAAAAATAGTAAACAAAGGGATATAGAGTAAAACTTAGCTGATTCTAGGTTGAGACAGAGGAGATAGAGGCTGCAAATTACTGATTTGACTGGGTAGGCTATCAAAAATAAGATATAAAAGTCTATTTTTTGCCTATATAGGAGCATCAAAAATGGGACACCTAAAGGTCCAATGTTGTAGTCCATGTTTTGACATTGCAATCCTTAGTGTTTGAGTTTTTTGGGTTCTATTCATCTGCTCTAGGAGACCCTATGCTTGAAATATTGAGTTTTGGTTGTTCACAAAGCTTCATGTGAAATTGATTTTGTTTTCAAGGATCCTAGTTCCTCTTCATGCTTGATAGGTGATTTTGAATCCAAATAGAAAAAGGGGTTAATGTGTAATATGCATTAAACATGTGATCACACCCCATGTGTTAGCACACTACCTACATACCAATACTTTGAAGAGGATCAAAGCCAATGTAGTTATCCCAATTTGAATGTGTATTGTGTAATCCTATTTATGCAATGTAATTGTATTAAAATTTGGGAAATATTAAGATGACTTGTGACTGGTGTGAGAGCTTAGATAGGTTTGAAATAATAGTGGTTGATTGTATGCATAGAATAATAATATTTGCTTGAGTATGCCTAAGAATATTTTTAGCTTGTGCCTTTTAAATGATTTCCAACCCTTCTAAATGACCTTTAAATGGAATTTTATAGGGAATCTAGTGGTCCTAGGTTAGATGAACTCACATTAGGTATACAAGGGAAAAGATAAGGATTGAGGAAAATCTGACCGTTTAAGGCTATTGTGGACTTAGATAATAACACTGTAAAGTGGACACCTTGGATCCTAGAATTATAGTCCAATTTATGATGCTATTATCCAAGGGGAAAGGGACTTTGGAGATAGATATTTGTTAGGGAGAGGAGTTCAAGATAGTAAAGGTTGAATCTAGAAGGCTTTAGATGACTGGGAAATAGTGAAAGCATGCCTATGTGGGATGTGTAAGTGAGTAAGAGATACCTATGGTTTGGGTGTCAAAACTCATGCTCAAGTTATACAAATTACATTTTAGTATGACTAAATTTTCCCCCACTTTATTCTAAGTATGTATCAAAGTGAAATACCAGGATAAAGGAGAAAAAGAGAAACATACCTAAACTTACCTATGAAGCTAAGTCTAAGAAGCTATGTGATGCTAGATTGTCCAAAGTAAGAGCACATTTTATTGTGCAAGTCTACAAAAAGGAAAATAAAATTAGATCAATTTTTATTAAATATTATATATCTAGAATAAGAGCATGAAAATTTGGGTAAAGAGAGAGGAAATAAGAGAAAGGAATAAATACACTCATCAAGTATGTGAACCAATATAAAACTTTTTATGATGTTGGGTTATGTTGGGTAATGTTGTAAGTATGTTGCACGAAGAGTTATATTGATGAATGAGTTGAGTGTTTAATCCATTTAGCTCCATTGTCTCCAACTATGTGAGGTTAACAAATCATGCATGAGATAATCAATGTTTTGACCATGTGTACATTCCCTCTAAATAGGTGGCTCAAAAATAAAAAGGTTAGCTAGACCTTTGGCTCCATCATTTACCCATGATGTGAAGATAAATGAGAAAATAATGGTATAAATAACTGTTATATGAGATGGCTCATGGGGCCCCTAAATCTGCTATGATCTAACACTATTGGCATGGATAGGTGAATGTAAAGTAGAAACTAGGCCAATATTGGCCTCTCTAAAAGATGGAGATTGGACTTGTATAGAAGCCCCTTCTAAAACTAGAATCAAGGCTTAGAAATCCAATCAATAACTTAGGTACAGGGGAAGCAAAATTATATGAAATTTTACATTAATGTGATTTCAACCACCTACAGATGGAGTAAGACATGAAACTATTGAGAATGTGTAAGAGAATGCTATAAACATGGAAATAGAGAAGGCCCATATGCCACACACATTTCCCTTAATAATTAGTGTCTAGAACATAGATTTTGAACTAAAAGTTGTATCAACTGCCATGTCTAAATTAAAAATGGAAACCCTTATCCCACATATGATGCCCCCTATATCTGAATTATTTGAGTGAAATAAGTACTAAAAACTACTAATTTTTAGATTGAATTGTGTTGGCAAAACTATGAATAAACTCACCTCTTTGCCTGATTCTAGAAAAACTAAATATTTTACTATTTGGATAATAACATTAGAAACTAGATACTTTGGGGTCTAGTGTGGTAGTCCCATTTTTCACACTATTGTCTAGAGCTAAATCTGATGACTAATCTAGATGCTCTATTATCTATCTAGTTTGATTTTCATGTGTTGAGTTCTAGACTGTACTATTTTAAAATTGTTTTTTTGACTATTAAGAGCTCTCATCTCTGTGATAAGGCCACTGTTTATTGCCCCCTCTTTTGAGGGTATGAATAAAGACCCTACAATGACTACCATCAGAAGAAGAATCCCTACAAGTTTGTTAAGCTATGAAAACATTTGATATAACATTTATATACATTATCTTAAGCTATAGAAAAAGTTGTAAAGAGAGATTGTTAGATACACAGGGTATGCCTAGATAAATATAATAATGTAATAGCATATGCATAAGAGTAAATTAGAATTTTAAATGTTAGTTTTTAGTGGCATGGAGGGATGGAGCATGATGTTCATCATGGCATCCAAGATGCAAGGTAAATGAATGATTGGAATCATGGCATTGCACATAAAGATAAGCAATCAAACAAAAAGCATACAAAGTAAGAAGCAAGAAACACACAAGGGTGGCCAAGGGGACAAATAAGCACAAAAGGCATATAAGGCATGTTCAAATCCCACATACACATATAATGAGAATAAGACAAGATTAGTACAAGGTCCATAAGAATAGGAAAGGCACATACACATATATAGGAATAAAGGGCATTGGAAAATGTTCTAAAATGCAAGTAGGAAGCCAATAGGAACTAGAGAATGCAAAAACATCTATCTAATCAAAGTGAAGAGTGGAAGCATGCAAATTAATATAAATACAAACATGCACCTAGCTAAGGAAACCAAGAAGCAAGAGTATAGAATATATGTAATACAACACTAATGTATATGTTATGAAATACAAAAGTGTGATATATGCTAATGGATGTCAATGTGATATCTATGTAAGTAAGGAATGTACAATGAAAATATGTCTAGAGTGTAGAGTATAATAATGACATAACCTTGATGGTGTAGTCATGTAGAGTATGCCCCCAATGGGTAGATGTATCAATAAGTAACTGGAATATAGAAGTAATATGCCCCTGCAATGGGTGGAGTGAAGCAAGCAAGGATCTAGATGCACTACACACTCTCAAAAAATATCAAGTGAAGCCTAGTAATATAGATAAATTGACAAACAATAGCAAAAAATAGTTTAATGTAAGTCTAGCATAATGGTTATTAATGTAAAGCATATATGATACATGTAATTGACATGGTTTTGTATTTTTGAAATGTTATATTATTTTTATATTTTGAAATATTTGAGCTATGTACAATCAAGCAGAGGAAAATATGTACAATCAATCAAGAGATAATATATATAATCAATTCTAGAAAGAAATGATACTAACTGATGATTCTTAGATGCGACTCCCTATCATGGTGTCCTATATCAAAGAGTGGAATCATGCATGATTGTGAAGCATGATGGAAATGTTAAGACTGTGGCTCTAAAAGTTGTATATGTTGTAAATGCTCTAAAATATCTGAAGTAAAAATTGACTATGAGGATCTTCTATAATTTTGAGAAGTGAACCCAGATAGGGCTCTTAGGGACCCATCTGGAAGTAGGATAAACTCATTAAATATGTGATTTATGTGTATATGTATGAGATATCAATAAAACTACTCTAGGTGTGAATACTATAGCTAAAAGCTTTCTAGAATCCCAAAGCTACGTAGGTTTATGAAAACTTTATATTAGCGATGGATATCATGTCTATGTTTGATGTTGAATTGGAGAAAAAAATAGTGGTAAAGCTAAAAATATTAATGGAATTGAAACTAGCTCTAAAAATGGTAGTGGCAACTTGTATGGAACTCCAGTAATTATGATAACCTAATTATCATGCACAAATTTCACACATCTGTGTACTATAGATGGAATTGCTTAGAGTTTTTATATCCAAGGTTTACCAAGTAACATGTAAAAAACTCCCACACTAAGAATAATAGTAAATGAGGTGGTCATGTATGTAGGACCAAACTATAAAGGAATGAGGATCTCACCTAATGTAGTATGACTATGTTGACTAAAACCATTGATAACTATATTTGTTGGAGTAATATCCTACTTTGTATAACCCAAGTGCTATAGTAGTGTCATAGTACACATGTTAACATTGGATTCATTATCAATTAGAACACTATGAATGGGATCACCATGAATAAAATATCTAATTTATAGCATGTGATAATCTATGTCATCCTCAATAATTTCCTACTTGTAAAAGGAGATAGAAGGCTGAATTGGAATGTTAGAATGAAAAGTACCAATCATGTGGCTTAATGGATGTGAATCAGCTGTCGATGTCCTATATGTAACTTGTGAAGGATGTACCTGATATGCATGATGTACACCTAATGCATCCTATGTCTCTAAATTGCCATGCTATGGAAATGGATCTAAAAATATTTTTAATGACTTATCCTACACTTGTTTGGCTAAAGGAGGCTTTGTTGAAGTGCCTAGATCAATTTGATTATCATCAATTAGATCTTATATCTTATGCATGAGACTAATAAATCTATTTGTAGTATGGCCTGATACCCTATAACAGTCACAAAATGCATTATGGTCATATCCTCATGGAAGAGGCTTTACTGGATCAATTTCTCTAATAGGAGGAAGAGATATGATGTTACATTCTAATAACTATTGTAGAACTCTAGCTAGACGAATTGCTAGATTTATAAAAGGTCACCAAGGAGGTGTTGATAAAGTGACTCTTTGTGAGGGCTCCGAAGCCACATTAACAATATTTTGAGTTAGCTCTTTACCTTATATGGGGCTTTCTTGTTACTCTTATTAATTGTATCTAGTGCACTTGTGTACATAGGCTTGCCCATTGAAATGAGTTTTATTTCTCTTTCTTTTAACGTGTGAGATAATTTAATGAAATAATAGAAATGTTTGAACATGATGTCTCATGAAAAATTGGTATAATACTCTATTTGAAAGGGTCATGTAACTCTTGATTTGCCATAGGGCTAGTCATCTTAACCAATATGGTCTTGTATCTGAGAACACACTTGGTGAGAGGCTCATTTGATTTATATTTTTGTTGTAAAATTTGGGCATATGAAACCTTATCAATGATACTGATACTAAAATATGCTAGGAAAATGTTGGAAAGATGATTGAATGCAATAATTGACTGATTTGGTAGACTATAAAACCATTGTAATGCATAATCCTTAAGGATCCTCAAAAATAATTTAGCTAATAACTAATCATCTGGTACATAATCCAAACATATTATGTGAAAGGATATAAAATTTGTCTCTATATTACCCTTGTCATTGTAAAGAGTGAGCTTAGGTTTTACAAATATATGTGGCAAGGGTGTAGCATCTATATGTCATGCCAAAGGTGCATGCAATAGAGTGAAAGAGTCCAATGCTTGTGTAGATCTAGTGGTACCTTGCTCAAGATGTTGCACCTTAGATTGAAGAGATAAAATATCTTTCATAATGGCAACCACATCATGAGATAGGGATGTACTAGATATAATTGGTTGCATAGAAGAAGTTTGGGCTACTATAGGGGTTTGGTGTGACATAGTTTCCCCTATAGTGTCATGTGCAACTAGTGGCTCTGTGGTTTAAGAAAACTCAACTTGATTGGCCTTCTTTAGTTCCATGATACATTTCAAGATGTTAGCATGATCATGGGGCTGTTCTTTGAGTCTCTCACTAAAATTTTATAAAATCAAATCTTTGTTAAGTATAACTTCATTGTCAATAATGGGTGAAAGTGGATTGATAGTCCAATGTGATAGAACATGAGCATTGGTATGTATCTCATTATTATTATTCTCATATTGCTCATTATCAAAATCATGTTCATTAAAATTAGTTTAGTTTGGTTGTGTATGATATATAATAGGGACCTAAGTTGATTTCTTATCCATGTTATAGGAATGGGTTACAAGAATCTGCTTGAATTTAGGAGGGTTGCCACTAAGTCTTGCACTCCATCTCAAATGAAGAGATGCAAGGAGTTTAAATGGCATAAGGAATTTTTTTTGGAAAATAACAAAGAAAATTACATAAAAATAATCTAAATAATGAACTGGAATATGCATAAAAAGGATATCAAACTCCAAGTATGTAAGGTGATAGCTTAGGATGCAAAGTAGGGACTAGTATATGTAACTAGGGATTTTTTAGAAATATTAATTGCAAAATACTATGAACTTTGGAATTTGAAATTGATTTTTTGAGCTAAGTATGCAAGATAAAATTCATAAAATTATTAGAAATTACCTGATTGAATAGGACCTAGTAGATGCAAAAAAATAAATTTTCTTGAATTACAATGAATTTTGGAAATTTGAAGTGATTTTTTGATTTTAATATTCAATCAAAATTTGCAAAAAAAAAGTGTAATATTACTAGGATTTAGTTGATACAAATAGGGATTTGAAATGATTTTTTTCAAAATTAATGTAATAATTTAAAAAAATTGTGATAACTATGTAAAATTGAGCTTGAAAATTTTAGGAAAAAATTAAAAATATTTCTAAAATTAGCAACATATTTTTCTAGTGGTTTTGAAGTGTTTGTATGAAAATATGACCTAGTATGTGCAAACTAGAATTTAAGTGAATTATTGAAAATATTTCAATTAATTTTTAGTTTTATAATTTTTAAATTCAAGAAAAATTATTAAAATATTGCAAAAAATGAAAAATAATTAGCCTTAAGGTTTCTAGGGTTTTTGTACAAAAATTTAAAGTAAGTCACGTTCACTATATGTTTTAATGAATATGGGAAACTATAGTTTTAAATTTATAAATAGTAAAGGGTTATAGATTAAGTGTAAAATTAGTTAATAAATTTACATTAATTAACCTACTTTTTTAATAAATATGGAAGTGCTTAATTGATTTCTAAAAATAGAAAACAAGGAGATAGAGAGTAAAACTTAGTTGATTCCTAGTTGAGATGGAGGAGATAGAGGCTATAAATTATTGATCTGGCTAGGCAGACTATCAAAAATAAGATATAAAAGTTTCTTTTATACCTAGATAGGAACACCAAGAATGGGACACTTAAAGGTCAATGTTGTATTCTATGTTTTGGCATTGTAGTCCTTAGTGTCTAAGATTTTTAAGCTTTCTAGGTTCTATTCATCTACTCTGGGAGACCCTGTGCCTTAAATATTAATTCTTGGTTATTCAAAAAGATTTGCATGAAATTAAAGTTATATTCAAGGATCCTATTTATTCTTCATTCTTGGTAGGTGATCTTGAATCCAATTGGATAAATGGGTTAGTGTGTAATATGCACTAAACTTATGATCACACCCCATGTGTGGGCACACTGCCTACATACCAATTTCACAAAGAGGGATCAAGGCAAATGTATTTATCTCAATTTGAGTGTGTATTGTATAATCCTATATATGAAATTCAATTTTACGTGAATTTGGGAAAGCTTGAGATGACTCATGACTGGTGCGTGAGCTTATATAGGCTAGAAATAATAGTGGTTAGTTGTATGCAAAGAATAGGAAGATTTGCTTAAGTGTACTTTAGTATATTTCTAGCTTGTGCCTTTTGAATGATTTCCAACTCTTATAAATTATCTTTGAATGGGATTTTATAGGTAAACTAATGATCTTGGGTTAGATTAACTCACATTAGGCTGGCAAGCGAAAATATAAGGATTCAACAAAATTTGACAGTTTGAGGCTATTGTGGACTTGGACAACGGCCATGGAAAGTGGACACCCTCGGTCCCAACACTTTAGTATAACTTATGGTGCTATTATATAGGGGTAAATGGACCCTAGGGGATAGATCTATGCTTGGGAGAGGAGTCAAGGATAGTAGAGGATAAATCTAAAAGGCTTTAGATGACTAGAAAATAGTGAAAACATGCCTGAGTTGGTTGTCTAAGCAAGTAGGAAAGACCTAGGGTTTGGGTGTCACAACTAATGCTTAAGTTTTATAAATTTAATTTTGTTATGACTAAAGGTAGTAACTACATCATAATTTCTTGAAATAAATTGAGGTGTCTGAGGAGGGTAATAATGTCTTGGAAATTCCAAAACTAGATGAGTTAGAACTCAATTGGGTAAAAGAGGTACCTTTTTTCACTGAGGATGAAGATGAAGTAGATGAAATAGATCAAGAATTGTCATATGATTTTATTAAAAGGTAAAGACTATATGACCATTGTGTTTCTAATGGTAAGATTCTAGATGAGCATCATTCAGTTGATTAGGATGAAGAAGCCTTTTGGGATGACCTAGAAGATTTTTGTGTAAGGATTGGCAGTCCATTTCCACCTCAAAAATAACCTAATGAAAACATTAGTCCAAGGATTCTATCCAAAATACCATTATTAAGTAAATATGATATAAGCCACTATCTATCTATGGAGGAAGTATAAATAGTACTTCTATTACAAAGTAGAAGAATTTGTGATGAAGATGATTGGGTTTTAAACCCATATCTTCAACCTTTGTACTAGAGAATAGAAATAGGAGGCCAAGCTACATCACCTAGAAGACACAAGCATACAAGTGATCCTATCCAAAATAATATGCCATTGAATTGAATTAATCACATTTCAAGGTTCTATAGTAGACTAAATAACATTCCATTTGATCTTTGAGGCAAGTAATTTATGGAGTTAGTATAGGGATTAGTTTAATTTCTTTCATGTTCTTTGTGTCTTGATTTTTTTCCCTTCCTATCCCTTGTTTGTATTTAGAGCCTATACATATTTTTTTACTTCCTCTTGTTTTGTTCCTTACTTATAGTAGGTCCTCTTAGATAATTCTTAGCTCAAGCTTCACCTAATCACTCAGGAAATCCACAAGTTTAGGAATATAGGTATGGACCTTAAGCAAGTGTTGACCATGGATCTGAAATGCAAGGTGTATGTTATATTTTGGAGAAACTAGTAAGCACTAATGTGTAGGTTAACTATTCCATTAAGATCTTAAATAGTGTTTTGATCTAAACATGACTTTAAGAATAATTTCACATGTGGGATGAAAGTTAAAATTATTAAGACACAATAATGTTTACACTTAACTAACATCCCTGCCTAGGATAAAGGTTGTAACCATAGGTGATTTCTTGAAGATCAAACATTTGACATAATCCCTAAACCTGGCTAACCTAGTTCCCAACCTTTGCTTGAAATCCAAAGTGATCTAAACATAAAAAAATAAGAGCTTATTAAAAAATCAAAATATTGTCAAGAAAAGGTTATTTTGGTAATCTCCATTGGGGCTATGGACATCTAGATGTTAGTGGAACAAGGCCTTGAGTGGAGCTAAATGCATCTCTATTAGGGATATAGATGCCTAACTAGCAACAAAGCAATACCCAAGCCTTCCCTAATCTAAAACATGGTTCTTAATGGATATCCAGACATTTTATAAGTCAGTGTTAATTATTAAAGGCATGAAATCTAGAAGTTATTCCCTGAATCCCATAGAAAATAATAAGTTGAATCAAAGCACACATACAACACGACTAGGTTTTGATATTTGATCCTAATTATGCATATGTAAGACTTATTTTAATCATGATATAATATTGATAATCATATTGATCAAGTGGAATAGGTAAACTACTTATTTGTTTGAACCAAAGTCTCTGAATTCAAACATATTGTTATGTTCCCCCTAGAAGTCACCATGTATTTAGGTCAACATACCCCCTTTGCTAAAAAATGGGGATCCTTGTGTTAAATTATGCAAATTTGTACCTTAAAATAGAAAATTCACTTAATCAAATTATCACTAGCATGTTTTTCACATTATTTATATTTGAATATCATCTTCACCTACTTTGGTTATCATTATTTTGGTTTACCCTTGTCTAAATTTATTAATTTTAAATCCATGTATTTTCTAGCTATATGTCCAATAAGGTCTACTTGGAATGAAAAATTCTTGGGATTCACAATTTTAATGTTAATTTGATTCTTTACTAGCCTTTTTCTATTAGAAATTAAGTCAAATTCTAAACCCTTACTCTAAGTTTAATATAAGTATTTGATTTGAATCTACCAAGAAATTTTTACATGGGAACATTTTAAATAATGTTGTGGGCTTGGTTTACTTTTATCCTAATGCTTAGTCATGTTTTTCAACATGACCAAACCTTAGTCTAACAACCATACTTGGTCCCTTTTATGTCCTTAGACCCATTCATCCTTTTATTATTCTTGTAGTCTAAGCTAATGTAAGGTCCTTTTGTTATGTTTCTAACTTTTAGGACTTATGTTTTCAAACTTATCTTCTCACAACATTTTTCCCATAATGATTTTGCCTAAGCATACCCTTCATGATTTCTATAACTTACCCTTTGAAATTGTTGTCAAGGAAACTTTCCTTACATAATTTCCCTTTAGCCTTTTCAAAATATCCCTTTACCCTCCTAGATTACCCTTCAGGCTTTCTGAAAGTGCCCTTCAAAATGCTCGAAAGTACCCTTTGGGATTTTTGTTAAAAGCAATTTATCTTCTAGATATACCCTTCAGGATTTTCTAAAATGACCCTTTGGAATTTTGTCATCAAACATTTTATCCAATGCAAAAAGCCTGAAATAATTTGGTGTAGCAATCTTGCCAATGCAATTTTTCCAAAACAAAGACCAAAAGGCACGTACCCTTCAAAATTTTCTAAAATGACCATTCAAACTTTTGTCATTAGACATTTTTTCTGATGAAAAAATATCAAAATAATTCATCTAAGATAATATACTCAAGACATTGATTTCATTGAACTCTTTTGTGACACAATCATTTTAATATGTTTTTAAACTTAGCTTAAGACTTTGGATTGAATCCTTACTTATCAATATGAATGAGAAAATTAATCTGGTACTTTAGATTAATTTATTATTATTTTTATGTACTAACTTCAATATCTTTTATTATTTATAGGAACTAGTTTTCTTCAGATTAATGGACATGTTTTTGGGATGATCATGGCTTCACCCCCTTACAATGTTGCTAAAACTTGTTGCTTTTGTTTTAAGATTAATGGAATATCATTTGGGAATAAGCATGTTTGATGTTTTCATGATTCAATGTTAAATTGATCTTTATTATCCATTGGTTTAATATTAATTGGATCCATTTTTAATCCATTTCTAATTTTTAACCTAGATCCCCTTTTGAATTAAATTCAAACTTGCACAGGAATAATTATCCATGTTATAGACTTAGCTTTAAAACTCTATGTTATGTCTCTTTTATTTTCATGGGGTCCCTTTTACTATGCTCAAAGGTTAGCTTAAATTTTTTTAGCCTAAGGTCTTAATTTGTGTTTATTTAACATGAAATAAAACCATAGTTTGAAAACTTTATTTTAAGTTCCATATATTTCTTGAACCTTACTTAAACATTATACATTTATGAAAAATGATCTGATGGTATGCACTAAGTCAAGGTTTCAACAAAGCTCTGAGATAAGAAAGATGGTGACAAGTGTCACCATTTAATTAGAAGGATATTGAGCACCCAATGGCAATCCACCTCTTGGATGATGATGATCGAATAGTGCAAAACAAGAGTGGACTTTTCAATAAATCTTGAGGAAATAAAAGACTATCAAGTGGTACATGTAGGAAGAAGAATTAGCCCAAAAATGATAAGTGGTAGGACTAGTAAATATTCTTATAGACATGATTAAAATTAGTGTCCACATTCCCATCAAATATGTTCATGTGGATGTCAAATGATAGTCACACAAATGTCAAATTTAAGATCACAAATAGTCCTAGGGACATGTTTAAAATTGATGTTCACAAACCCATCAAAGACATTTATGTGGACATAAAATTATGTTCATGTGGATGTCAATTTAGGATAAAAAATATTCCTAGGGATGTGATTAAAATTGACAGTTACACACCCTTCAAATATGTTCACATGGATGCCAATTTTAAGATCACTGCTTGGATCCAAATTGTTTAGAGATATATAGACAACCTTGATTCATGAAAATAGATCAGATGCTGTAAGATCAAATCTATTTTGATAAAGGAAATGTTAATATTTTATATAATGATGAGTAGGATGATACAAGGATTCCATACAGATGCCACATCAGATCCACGTGGGTGTAATGTGCCAAATTAGAGACCTTATGGACTTGGTAGTGAAAAGGTAATTTTATCTAAGGCCCATTGGTGAGTAGTCTAATATGCCATGGTAGCTCAGAGGATTGTTTCCTAAGGGAACATGGAATTCTATTTTGACCTTAGATATAGAGAAAGGGATTACCCTAGGATAAGAGCATCAAAGAATCATGAAGATATTACAGCAGTTCAGGGGTCCCAAAGGTCAAGAGACATAGGAATATTTTTCCTATAAATAAATATTATCCATTTTGAATGTAGGATATTCTATATATAAATCCATGTGTTATTTTTAAACCACACTATTTATAGATTAGTTCATTGGGAAAGTCTAGTGTATTTTTATAACATTTGTGGAAGGGATAGTTGTCCTTATACCTATACTTTTTAATTGGTTAGGACTGAAAGACATGCTTCCTTGCATATTATAAAAGGATAATTTTCAATTGTAAAAGTGAGGGGGAGTTATTAGATCCAAAATTACTTTGTAAACTTGGAGCAAACAATACAAGCAAGGAATTATGCAAACATTGTCTGATATTTGTCTATGTGTTTGCTATCATGTCTTATCTCTCATTTGCTTGTTCTTATTTCTAGATTTTAATGGTTCTTATGAATTTTTAGCAAGCACCTTTAATTGTATATTTTTTAACTTTTGCCAATGCTAGGTTGACTGAAATTTCTTAGGTTCATTTCATTTTCTTTACTCTTCTTGAATTTGGGCTAATGTTGTTTGCTTACAGGGGTCAAATCTTTAAAATGAACCTAGTTCTTATTTACATTATTTCCATCTTCCTTAGAAGTTTTCATGATGTGTGATATGATTTGAGACTATTATAATTCATGACACATATTGGTTAAGAGCATGTCTAGATGAAATCTAAACTTTGTCATGATGTTTGGAATGAAGATAAACAACATTTCTTTCTACCCTACCCTTCCATTTTCATCTTTTTTTAACTAAATTACTCTAATTTAAATTTAATTGTTGATATTCATCTTAGATTAGTTCTTGATCATAATTCACTATTCTTAGCATATATACTTCATATTTTGCATAGATCCATTATTTGGCCACGATGGCTCCTAACCACCAAACATTATAAATATTATGAAATAGTCCACTTGTCTTGCCTCTACACCATCAATAGATAATAGGATTATCATAACATCTAAGAAATGATCTGAATTATTATAATTATAAAGTGGGGAGTGTTTTTGAACACTCTAAACAAATGTGATACATATTTAGGCATCAACACGTGTAAAATGGTCTACTATATAAACTCTATAAAGAAAATTATAAATATTAGTGTACCATTTTGTGTTTATATTTATTTGAGTAATAGAAATAAAGGCCACGAAATTAATTTGATCATAATAAATGGAAGTATTTCCTAACTACTTTATTTTTAATTTTATACGATCATCATCAAAAGTCATCAACGATGTTGCACTTCCCATAGAATTGGCATGGTGGTTAACTTTACATGAAATACTATGGATAAAAATGTGTCAAATGTCTATGTGATTTTATCTACCATTTATTTATATGGTATATGATGTTATTATTTAGATTAGTAATCGTTAGTAAATTCATTAACAACCAACTAAGAATCACCAAAAACTTGGATGTCTTTTACATCTAGCTTGTCTGTTATGGATAATTTGATGATCAAGGCCTCATATTTGGATATATTGTTGGTAAAAAATAAAGCTAATTTTAAAGAGAAATGCATATATTCACTTTTGGGGGTATAAAATATAATTCCATCACCTGATCCTATTCAATATTTTGATCCATCAAAAGACATTATCCATGGAATGGAAGATATATTATATGCCTCAAACTCATCATAAAAAGCCTTTGTGAGTGGAAAAGTGTTTAGTAAAGGAGCTACAACCAATTGGCTAGTTCTGACTTGATATTTTATTAAATTTTGGGCTACAAATTTTAGATCAAACTTTGTAAGCTACATTACCCATTTTTATATGTAGCTAGTAAGACATGTTTTTTTGGTAAGAAACCTTGATGGATATTCTTTAATTATAACATGAACCTCATTATTGAGTAAGTAATTCCATATATTTTGAGTATATAAAATTGAGGCTAAACATAAATTTTTAATTAATAAATATTTGTATTCATAATCGACCAGTTAGAAACTCATGTAATAGATTGCACATTCTTTGTACTCATCATCATATTATGCTAATGGGACACCAAAGGCCTCATCAATGGCTGAGATATAAAAAAGTAATGGTATATATAGAATAGAAGTCATGAGTATTGGTGGGTTTTCTAAATATGTTTTAATTTGATCATAGCTTTATTGACACACATTGTCCCATATAAAATTTGTGTCTTTTATAGAAAATATGTGAAAGAAATTATTTTATCGGCCAATTGAGATACAAAGCATCTAATAGCCTAAATTCAGCCCTAAAGGCATCATAACCAGTTGAGATTGGTTGGTGGTGGAATTTCAACAATGGATTTTACCTTTTTTAGATCAACCTTGATGCCTCACTAAGAGATAATGTATCTAAGGAGTTTTCTTGAAGAAACCTTGAAAATACACATTTTTAGATTTAATTGAATGTTAAACTTGTGCAAGTGTTCATGTATTTATCACAAATCAATAACATGTTCCTAATGATGTTCATATTTGGCAAATAAATCATCAACATAATCCTTAATAATTTTTTTATATAAATTCATCGAATATATGAGTCATAGACCTTTGATATGTGGCTCTTGCATTATTTAGCCAAAAAAAATAACCCTATAGTAAAATTTACCAAAAGGGGTAGTAAATTTGATGTTTTATTGATCATTGGGCTTTATTTTGATTGGGTTATATCTTACTGATCTATCCAAATTGGGTTATATTGATATTGGGTCATGGAAAATCATATTTTAGAGAAGCCTTATTTAAATCTCAATAGTTAGTGAAATAATGCATGTCATTAGTAGGTTTTTTTTATAAGTAAAATATTGGACACCCATTCAAAATGTGAAATAGGTCATATAAATTTGATGTCTAAAAGATTCTAAATTTTTAATTTTACTAGTAATGCTACATTAGGGTAAATTTTTTGAATCTTATATTTAACTAGTTTTGCATCTAGGTACAATAATATGTTATGAATAACCACTGATGGATTGATTCCAAGAATATATAAATAATCCCAAAAAAATATGTTAGGTAAGTCATGAAGGACATATCGATAGGTTTTTATTTCATCTTTTTGCATCATTATTTATAATAGAGTCAGTTGAGGGTCATTATATGTCCCATAGTTGTATTAGATTATTTATTCATTTATAAAAGTGGATCTTACTTTAATAATTGGTGTCATAGGAATAATATGTGATGTATCATGTTGGACATTAGTATCATCACTTTCATCAAAGTAAGCATGTGTATAAGTGGCATGAGGAAACATGTTCTTATGATAGAAGAAAGGGAGATCCTCATATGCCCCCAAATAATCTAATAGTGATTCATTATTGGATAAATCATCTAGTCTCAAAAAATTTGGTGTAGAATGCTCATCAATAAAATGAGGTTTGACCACTGGTGGATCAATTGTATAAATATTCAGATAATGTATTTTATATTTTTGAAAACAAGTTATGTGGCAAGAGATATGCTTATGACTTGTAAATTTTTTTGAAAACCCAAACTTTGATGGCTTGTATTGGTTGGAAGAGAAATAAGTTGAGCCATGCATTTCTCATGTTTACCTAGCCCCTATACTTTGTATCCATATTTTTTTAAATAGTGAGAACAAAAATTAGGATTATGAGATATTGCTACAATTTTATCCATTTTGTTTATCATTACATAATGTTTGAATGGATTAGTATCCATAGGACAAGTGTAAATGAAACCATGATGAATAAATTTTAACAATGAATGTCAATTGGATGGAATGGCATACATATCATGTATCTAAGTCTATCCCAAGTGGATGTTATTATTTAAGTCATTTGGCATAACTTGGTATGGAGTAGGTAGGGTATGAGAACTTATAATAATATTCAATGTTATTTTTCCAAACACTTATCACAAAATATTAAAAAATACCTTGAATGTCATATTATATGGGTCCTATTGTAGTGTGGAATTCAACCCTTATGGGATATTTTTTTATTTTATCTCACTCCCAACTAAAATATTGGATCAAACTCAGGTTGTCAGTATCCTATAATGATGTTGAACCTCTAGAGAAGGTTAGCTTCCTCTTGGTAGATTACCTAAACTAAGAATTTTGCTTGAAAAATGATAGAAAGGGGGTATAATATGGCTAAGAACACTAAGAAGGGGATGCACCAATTTAAATGATACTAAAATAAGATTGAAAATAAACACTAATTCAACATATGACAATCATTTCTTACACAACATCACAAACTAGCTAATTTGAATAAGTATTTATTAAACTAGGCTCACTAAGCAATAAATGAAGAAAAGAGGAGTTATAAAACTCATACCAAACATCCATTAATGTGGGTAAAAACTCAATTTAAGACCTAAAGGTAGATTTAAAACACCTAAAAAGAGGAAAAAAATGAAGGACTATGGACATTGAAGAATACTTATTCATAGATACATCATAGACAAGCTTACTAAACATAACTTGGGAGCAATATATATGTGAACAATGATCTTTATTTATTCAAAAGGTATTTCATACAAATTTTTATAGGGTTTGGCCTTGTAAAATGAGAATATCTTACAAAAAGGGGGGGAAATGGGAGACATATGAGAAAAGGGGAAGAGAGAGAAGAGAAGAAAGCACTTAAAAATCAATAAATGAGATACAACCACCTTTCATGGAGTCTCAACCACATTTAGATCAATTAGCACTAATCATTTCAAAAAAAAATAACCCTCATTATTCCAAATAGTCTTCAATCCTTCTCATTATCTTAGAAACACACTAAGACAAAATGTTTTGAGGTTGATGATGTCATGATCCATTCACAAGGGAAAAGTCTCCAAAGACTTTGAACACTCATTGAATGCTCCACTTGTCCTCCCAACCCCAAAACTTCTCTTCTTGGAATTTTATGTGACCCTTCACTTGCTATTATATAATTATTTAACAAATGCTTAGTTAAATTGGCATTTGGTGTTTAAATGACCATGGAGGTTATCTTTTGGAGTTTTATTTTTGATGTTTTCTTCTATTTTTAACTTCACTTTGCTCCTACAACCTATAATGAACTCTATAAAACCTAAAATTTTCATATAATCCATTGATTAAGGTCTCAATCTTGAGACACCTTCAACCAACTATGTTGAAACCTGATATCAAGACTTCCAAATATCGATAGCATGCATATGAGGAAGAAATTGAAGATTTGGATAACCTTTAAGACATACGAAAAATGGTGGAAATCACCATTAAACTTGTAATATTTTAAAAAAATTCAAAAAACTTTAGGAATTTATATACACATTAAAGGTGTTTTCCAAATGATTCTAGGTTATCTGATGGACTTATGAGTCCAAAAACACAAAAATGGTCAAAAAGCTCCTTTTGCAGCTCAAACAAGTTCACCTTATTGATGATTTTTCATATAATTTAAACCTCTATTCCACCATTTTTTTTCATTTATCTCTATTCCATATATCCATTAAATATCCCTAAAAATATTGGGCTTCCATGTTGAAGGTATGAAAAGATACATGCGTAAAGATAATTGCCTATAAGGTTTGCAAGCATTGTAGACATGTTTGTGCTCTTACTATTTTTTAATAAAAATAAATCCATTAACTGAACTAAATATATAATTAATTTAAATTAAATATGGTTACTCAAAACATAATATAAATATTTGTCCCAACTCCTCATTGTGTGAAAGATATGAGCATCTGAATAGGGGCTAAAACTAGGTGTCTTAGGACTGAGAACCTCAAATTAATTCAAAGGAAAAATTTGAACTTACCATTGATCTTATTTTATTTAAATCACATTAATTTAACTTGTAACATATCATAAAACCTATTCATGAATTCACCTAGCATTGGAAGGTCTGAGAGTGTCTTTTGGTTCAATAGGCCTTCAAACAAGCTTTTAGGCCTAATTGGCCAAAACTAAATATTGGAGTTCTTGGCCACATATTGGATTATATGAGTTAAATACACCATGTTTAAATGTTATATACATGATTAAACTTGTATTATCCCCTTAAAACGATCAAAAATCCAACTTTGTTCTTTATGCCTTTCAGACTATCTGTGGGGTTTTAAGCTTGTATGTGGGGTTTGTATGGAGTTCAGAGTGTGAAAACTATTTAAATTTGTTTATTATACTTAAAATAATATAATTATATTTTTTTATCACTTCCATAATCTTATAAATCAAAGCCATGCCTTAAAAGTAAAAAAAGTATGCTTGCACCAATGGTGACTATCATGAGACATGAAGGGGATTGTGTATAAATATAAGGCACTTCCAATTTTCACATTACCTTAAAAATATTATTGATATGTATATTAGGTAATTATTACAAATATTACCAAGTTTCATGATTGGAAGATGTATATTTTTTCCTAAAAACTAATTTTACCAAACTTTAACTTGACTTGTATGAATGCTTCCTCCATGCCTAAACTTGTCTTTTTCCAAAAAAATTATTGAAAAGTTGAATTTTATAAAATAAATAGGTCAAATTATGTTTAAAAAATCATATTATATTATTTTAATACCTATCCAAGGCTTAAACTCCTCCTTATCACTCAAATCTGACAAAATCTTCATTTGGTCTCCAATGGTTACCTGCTGAATGCAAGAGGTATATATAGGAACAAAGGGTATTGTAAATTTTTTTTGGGCCTTTATGATTCCATGGTTTGATTTTATGGGTAATTTATACCATTATTACCAAATTTCATGCTTTGACTTGTCATGTAGATGCCCTGAAATGGTTAATTCCTCTAAGACAAGATCTAATGATGACCATGATTAGACATAGGGTTGACTATAATAAAATAGTGAATAAATACACTTTTAAAAAACCTAAAAAATATATTTTATATGTATATTATTTATAATTAACCTCTTTATAAAATTTAATGATTATATCATCTATATTCTAGCATGTAGGCCCATTTTGCCAAAAGCTAGTGATATGTTGCCTTCTTGGTCAAGTTTCAAAGCTGAGTTTTCTTCCCTTTCACCTTAGTTTGAGATAGAAACAAGTTGAATGTTATAGATATATTTAATTAACATAATTTATATTATTCCACCTTATTTGGTCATCTTTCAACCCTATGCAACTCATATATGTCCTAAGCTCCTTCAAAAACCTCACTTTGACTATGTGCAAGTAGTATTATTGGTGATGGTTATGAGGTTTCAAGATGTTTAGTACCCTCTCACAAAAAATTAGTGATTTTTATGATGAATTAACCCATTTTTAACTCATCTCCCATCCCTTTCTAGCTTTTTGACTTATATTAGGCCTCCAACACTATCAAATTTTGTACAAGCCTATGTTAACATGGTTTTAGATGTGAAATTTAGTTTGAGTTTGGATTTTATTTTTGTTTATTAATTATTCATGTTCAATTTAACTCATTATTTGAATTCTCCTTATACCAATATTTATCTGCATCTCCTTATAAGGTATGACTATATAGATTTTCTATTACATCATGCCCTTACTATTGAGTCTTGTTTTCTACATATACTTGACCATGTTTATGCCTATAGGTCCTTGTTGTGAAGGAAGTGTGAGATTGAGAAAGATTTAATAGTTTTAAACATGTAAAAATATAATCCAAAGTCTCTCACTCAAGTCCAATGACCTCTAAAACTCAATAATCTCCCTTGAATTCCTAAAACCTTGGAAACCTCCATTTTATAGTGTTCACCTTCATGATTGTAGGTATGACTATGCTTAAATATTTTGAGGACCCTCATTATATCTTGAACTCATTACCATATATGATCTTGAACCATCTCTTTTCACTTAAAAACTCCTCAGTAGATGATTGACCCTTAACTTGTCTCACTAGCTTGTAGGAAGGCCTCTAGCCTCATATGGTTGTAGGAGTGTATTTATGTTTAAAATAATTATTATTTGTCTTTAATAATTATATTATTACTCATAATTATCTTATATCATCATTATTACCTTGATAACCTTGCCTATAACATCATTTAAACATGAAATTCCTTCTTGACATTGTACCATTAACTTTGCATGGAAAGCTTAAAGGAAACCTTATAGGTGAAGGATGTAGCTAATGTTCTATGAGAATTTTGATGAGTCTGGTGCTTTGATGTTATATACTGATGTAAATATTTAATAATCATTTATGACATCCCTTAGGCATGATAAAACCCTATGAAACCAAGGATCATGTCAAGACCTCAAAGCCTAAATGCTTGACTCAACCTTTATTAATGAATCTTTGTACAGATTGTGGTGATTATTTAGGTTTTATAGATTTTGGGTATAGGTTATAAGAGGTCATAATGTTTCATTAACTTGTAAATGATATCTTTATATTCACAATTTCCTCATTATTAAGGTCTCTATCATGAAGTCTCCCTTCCATTGTTGCTTACTTTCTCTTTGGCTTTATAGCCTACCAAATCAACAAAAGATTTAATTCCTTGTATTTCCATAAATGTGTGTATATGATTCAACTAATTATCCTTATCATTAAATTCCTAATTTACATTTAACCCACTCAACACAATATTTCCCTTCACAACCTTACCATAATTTTTACTTTCTTGCTTTGTCTAGGCTTATCTACTAGCCCTTTTTTGGATAAATCCTCCTTGTTTGAGAAACCTATAAAGTATTAGAAATATATGAAACAAGTTTATATCACCCTATATTCACTAATTATTATACTTAAATTTTAATCAATCAAATATCATCGTAGATATTCCTTCCTTCACAAGTGACTTCCAATTAGGCCTATTAACCCTATTTAATGTCCATAAACCTAGAATATATACTATATGGTAGTATTTTAGTCCCAAAAAAATTTGTATAATTTTTACATGTATATATGATAAATAATATAAATTTTAAACATTTTCCAATTGTTTCATGAGGATTTATGAGTTTGTCTTGTTTGAAACCCTAGCTAGGTAAATATGTAAGCCTATAGAGGCTAACAGCCTTAAAAAATCATTATATTGAGCTTGGTTAGTTTTAAATGGAAACCAAAGATAAATACAGGTATTTTTTGACCTCCCCCATATTTTAAAATAATTTATGGAACTTATTAAATCCATTTAATTCTCAAAATCAACAAAAACACAATTGACTGCATGTTTTTAGGATTGTGCAAGGGTTTCATGAGGTTTGAGACCTTTTTCTTTGGTTATATTACATTGTGTATAAATAGGACATATAAAATGTATTAATTACCCCCCATAAACATTTAAAACAAGGTTAAAACCATTTTTAAACCATTAAAACATTTAAAACAACAGAAAAGACAAAGTTCTAAACTCTCTTTACAAGATTATGTTAGAACATGCAAGGATTATGATCCATTTTTTGAGTTTTATTATTTAAAAATACATAATTAATTTTTAATTATGACTTGTATTTAACCAAAAAAATATTATAATCATTTATTTTCCACTATAAATTAATAAAAACATATGTAATCAATAATCTAGGCCTGATATGCACTCAAAAAAGGAGGACTGCGAGACATACAAAGAGATAAATTGGTGTATATTGAGATTTATGAGGTCTCAAGACATAATTATTTTTTATTTTTAACATATAATATCTAAAATAACTATTAAAATCATTATATTCCATCATCCAACACTTACATTCCTCACAAAAATATTTTTTGACTATTTACATTTGCATGCAAAAATCTTAAATTTGGCCAACTTACACGTTTCTTAATTTTACCCTAAAATTTTGAATATTATAAATATAAAAATGTTTTTTAAGAGATAAAATAACTCAAAAATTCTTCAAAAACACTAAAATTAGGTTTAAACCATCCTTCATAGTTAAATCCCTTCAAAAAGCTTATCTAGCTCGATATTCTCCTCAACAGACAAGCATATGACTGTATAGAAATAGATGGTAATTAAAATAATTATTTTTAAAAACCAATATTTTAAATATTTTTATCAAGTAAAAATTACAAACCTACCAAATTTAATTCCTTTCTAATGCATATTTTGTCTCGTAGTCTACTTTTACTAAAAGCTAGTTTGACCTGCCTAGTTTCTTATGCTTCTTAGGCTCATGACTAAGCTTGTCTTATTTCACCTTGTACTAATTGTATGATAATACATTTAAGTAATTTATAATTTAATATTATTATTTTCCCATTTTAATTTTGCTTAATTAATTATTTATCATCCTTATAAACCTTGAATCCATCTTTAACCTCAACTCATTGTCCAAACCAAAAGATGGTTGTAAGTATCACTAGGCTAAGTTTTGAATGCTTGGAGCCTCTTTAGGTAGTATTATAATGTGTAAGTTATCTTAAAAATTTATTAAAATAAAATCACACCTTACACATCACTCCATTATTTCTGCAATACCTCTTACTATGCATTCCAATCTGACTTGTAATGTTCACTAGGTTAGCCAGATGTCTAATTTTTTAGAGTACTTGACCTCTTAGATAAACTAGAGGATTTTTACCTATTATCTTGGTCAATTTTATACCTTTAATATTATACTTTGGTAACTAATACCCTATATAATAAATTATAAATTTTGATCACTTCTTTAAGACCTCTAACCTCTCAATTCTCCTTCAAAATAGCCTAAAACTTGACTATGTAAAAATGTTTACTATAGGTTGCTCTTGAAAATGGATCCTATATTTTTTCCATTTTTGATGAGAATGAGGTGGAATTTATATTAATTTTTTTTATTATCCTTTCCTTCATTGTAACAATCTTAACTTTTTTCATAGCCCTTAATGTAGACCCTTTACTTTGACAAACCTAGTTGGCAAGTCAGTTGTGTAGTGTGTTTTCACTCATAGAAGGGGGTGCCTATAGGTTGTGATGTGGGTTGAGGTCCCTTATCTCAAATCCCTCTCAGAAAAACATTTTTATACCACTATTTCCATTCCAATCCCAAGGGAATAGTTGTATATAAAGTTATGCCTTCATCAAACCTTATATCACCATAAGGCCATTTGAGATTCAAAATGTTGTAGATAATATTGAGGAATAACAATGAATTACTGCACAAATTAAGGGCTCTCCCATCATCATATTTTTATCCAAATATACTTCTTATTATGTCAAATTTTATCCCCTATGATAGGATTTCATGATGGAAACATATAAATAATCCAAGACCTCATATGCTTCACTCTGGGAGGTTTGAAAGAAAGGTGAAAACCTTTATTTGCAGACTTTAACCTAACTAGTCACTAAAATTGATTAAATAATATATAATCATGGTTTCAAGACTGCATTGAGATTCAATGGATTTATTATTTATTATTACATCACCCTCAACCATTCAAGACCTTAAGGAAGGTCCAAACAAGCTTTAAACATATGCCTTCCAATTGTTTCATACTCTGTATGAGTTACTCGTAGCTATACATTACAAGACACATGGTAGTGAAGGTGAGAATTTAAACCACATACATAGTGGATGAACATATGATAAGACTTAGGCCTACAAAAAACCTTCAAATTTATCTTTTTCATCTTGGATGATGTCAAGCTATTTTTAGAATCTTCATTATAATATGGTTAGTCTCTTGTAGGGTACCTAAAACCTTAATATATTCTAATGAGATATTTTTCAAGTTTTTTCTTATTTTAAAGCAAGATTTTTATGATTATATTTATCTATATCAAATATAATTTTGAAAATAATGATTCACTCACCAATTTGTGATTAGGAATTCCACTCAAATGAAACTCTTGAAACTACTCATTACCTCCTTTCCATTAAGACAAGACAAAGGACTATTGTATATGGTGTTTTTCCATGCAAGACTAGTCCTCATTTGACCCATCAAGTATTTGATTAACTAATTAGGATTGATGATAAAGGATAACTTGATTATTTTTATGTGTTATAAGGAGGTGGACTCTCCATTATCCTTATAACCCAAGCTCTA